>VYZQ01000158.1:28429-43951 GCA_013400655.1 Mystacornis crossleyi
GGTTAATTTGCCTTAATTCCTTTTTATTCCATTTTACTTTTAGTTGTAGTAATAAACTTCTTTATATTCTTTAAAGTTTGGTGCCTGCTTTGTATTCCTCCCTGTTCTTATCTCACAGAAAAGGGGAAAATGCGAATCAAACCACTACAAGAGTATAAAGTTTGAATTAGATTTTGGAAAACAGATTTTTGGGTCCCTGAAAATTTATCCTGGCCACCAACTGACACAAACTGGTATAAAATATGTGTTGGGGAGCACCTGGCCATAAGGAATTTACCTTATTAAAAACAGATTTCTTTTAAATATTGCACTTAGATATTTTCTTGATAATTGGATGGAAGACACAAAGCTGTAGTACAACTCCATTGGAGTACAGCTACTGGGCCTCCTGACAGCCACAGCATATGTTCACAAGATGAAACCTCAGCCGAAGAACCAGGAATGTTCAGACTCTGGGTAGGAAACAGCAGGAATTTCCTGTGTTCTAGACTTAAAATTTAGCCATGGGATTATATTTTACCTGTTGAGGTCAGTGTGTAATAGGTGTTATTTGATTTAAACTTAAGTAATATTCATGAGTTTACCTAATTTCCGTTTATACATAAACAGTGCTCAAGACCCTCTGCATCCATATATACCCAAATACACACATTTTTGTTATTTTCATGTGCATCAAGTAGCACAATTTTACAGGAAATTCCCAGCTGAGAAATAACTTCAGGCTGCAGGTCATTCTTCTGATCTTTCTTCTTCTCATGAATTTTAAACCTGCAGGAAATGCATTCTCATACAGCTGAAGGGTGAAGTAATTATAGGTTTTCTTTGCTTTTGGCACACTTATTTCTTTGGTAGTTCCTTTCCTAAATGTGGAGCATTAGAACCGCCTAGATAAACCAGGTGTCAGAAATTGATTCGCACAATCGTTTTTATAATGAACTGAGTAGCTGATCTTTCTAGACTCCTGAACTCTGCTAAAGCTATAAGGATTCTCCTGTGTAAAATTAGGATATGAGGCATTTAACATTTCAAAAGCTATTTTTCATGAAGTTAGACCCAAGCATTGCAGGGTAACTTCATGTCTGTTAGGAAAATTGTTGCTTGAATTTGCTGTGATTATGTAGATGAAGAAAACATTTCTTTTTCATTTTACTTACTCTGTTGACAGCCATTATTAGATTTTAAGGTGGAGTGTTTTCCTCCAATAGGCCGTTGCTGAAGTTCTACCCTAAAATTGTATCGGTTTTTAGTTTAATAATCATGAAAAATGGATTTGAAAATCTCTGGCCCATACTAGAAAGTGCTCCATCATCCTTATCTCATGATTAGCTGCTGTCTTATAAAAAACTCCAGTATATTGCACTTTACACTTGAATGGCTATAATTTATTAAATAAGAACTAAGGTGATCCTCATCTGGATTTTCAACTATGCTGTACTTAGATACATACAAAGGCTTGTCCTCCTGCTTTTAAGCACTATGGGACCATCACTTGGACTTGGAAAAGTAATTTAGGGTCCTTTTGACTCTTTCATGGATGTTGTTTCCATGGTTATCCATAAAAGAAAGAACTTCGATATAAAATACTCCTTCCTGAAGTGTCATCTCAGGTTGAAATAAATAGTTAGAAAATACTAAAAAACAGCCAAAACAATTTTCACTTGTTTTACGGTTTGAATGAGAACTTTAGAGGAGAGGATTTTCTTGCCAAAAGCAGACTGCTGGGAACAGAAGAACAGAGCTAATAGAGTGAGTGGGTGTGCAGGACAGGAACTGGGTTTTGGGATACATTTCTTAATATCCAGTCTGTCCCTCTGAAATAAGGCTCTGATACTTCAATTCCATCCCAGTTTTCCCACTACAGGGCAGCAGCATAGAACTTCAGGGTAGCATCCTGAAATATTTTACATCAAACTGATGGGTCATGCTGCTTTTCAGGAGGATTGATGTAGTAGCACCAGCTACAGCACACTTAGAAGTATTTCCATTTCTTGGTTATTAAAATCTACATAGGAGTTCTACACTTGCCAACCAGAATTGGCAAAATGTTGTAGAGTTGTTTCCATTGGTTCAGTTTCCTTAGTAGAAACAAGTCTGAACCCCACTGTAGAGCTGGTGTGGCACAGCATTGATGCAGCCAACACTGTCTGCATGCTTATAACATTTGGTGATAAAAACATTTCAAAAATCCAAGAAGTAGGAAGGGTGTGTGCATATAAAAGCAGTTCAAAACATTATACTGCTGCTCTAAGAACAGTGGTGCTGTTGGCCATTTTATTTTTCTGAAGTGTTTTGCTTCTTAGGCAGAATACATGTTAAATAAGTAGTACGCTCTTTAAAATTGGCTCTTAATATAGTATAATATAATATAGTTATAGGAAATAGATTCTTCTCTCCCTGTTATACAGTGCTGGTATTAAACTCTTGTTAGAAGTACTATAAGAACTATAAAGGGATGCTGATTTTCTGAACTCCTACCTTCTACTAAAAGCTCCAGTGAGTTCACAGTATTTTTCCTTTTTAAAAAAGTCATTGTGTAGTGCATTCAACAAGCTTTAGTCCTAGAAATAGGACATTAAATATTACTCTATTATTAGAAACTTCTTCATTATTTAAGAAGCAGGAGTAGCACATTCGTAATGTAAATTATGCATGGGCATTAAAAAATTCCTGGGTGACTGGAGGTACAAAGCCAATTAAAGCCCCAAACTGTTGAGGTGGTCTGAATATCTCATCTTAAATGAAGTACAGAAAACAATGATGATCTTGTGGTAAAGTTCATGAAATAAGTTGCAGGGCTTTGAATTTTCTGGTTCTGCTGTAAGGTAACATGTTTGATTTTGGAGAAACAGTTTTCTCTGTGCCCAAGTTCCATACCTTTAAAGGAGGAATAGCACTGCAGAGACAGGCAGTGATGATAAATCAGTTGGGTTTTAAAAACAGTTCCTGTGCTGATTGCAATAAAAGCCATAAATTAGAAACCCTATAAAAAAATACAGTACAATGATAGCTCATTATCTCTCTTTTTAAAATCAGTCTTGACATAAAGCTGCTGTATGTTGGCTTCAATTTTTTGTTGGTTTTTTTTTTTTTTTTTAAATCTCTTTGGCACATACAGAATGCTTGATTGCCAAGAACAATCAATTTACAGAGACGAGAATGGCTTCCAGAACTCTGAATATTAAATGATGTCTTAAACATTTTCTGTAAAAACATATTGGTGGTTATGTTTGAATGCGTGAATTCTGACTGCTGCGATCGCTTTTTCAAATAGTTATTTAATAATGTAAAACTCCTCTTCCTTAGTTCTTTCACTCTCTAAAGACCAAATCCAATTCTCATTAGAGGGAGCGTTAGTGCAACTATTTTCAACAACTGCAGTGGAGGTCAGTGAGGGCACTAAGTTAAAAAAACCCCATTAAATTGCAAATATGAAATTACAGATTGCACTTAACTGTGGTAAAAATCAATAAAATGTGTGGAACTTTCAGCAATCCCTAGTGGCAAGATCCTCAAAACTGTCAGGGCCTTCTCTTTCCCTCTTTTTGTGGCAGTGACACATCTTAATGTTTCTGAGAATTTGGATTTAATTGATGTATCTAAAGCCCCAGCTTAAAAATAAAAGCTAGCTTTTCAAGATGTCTTATCATGCAAATAGGAATTCTTGGAGTTTTGGAAATACCCTTAGGAGCTTACCAGCATATTAAGCAAGAAATGCCTTTAAAAACTAGTCACAAGTGACTTCAAAACTAGGGTTAAACACAGATGTTTAAGATTGCCTCCTGTTTATGTCAGTGGGAGTTAGGTGCTTAAGTACCTTTGCAGATTTGGTCATTGGGGTGTGAGAGTGCTTTACGTTTCTAAATCTGGATCCATGTCCCTATATGCAGTCATCTAAATATCAGTCCCTACGGATGAGTATGTGCTTCATCCCATGTGTATTAAATGGGTTCCTGTGGGTTCAATTTTAAACTGCAATAAATTGCAAGATTCCAGTACTTTTTATGGGAATTAGAAGATAAAATACATTTGAAACCTTTATTTAATAGTTTTTCAGTTTCAAGATGGGTTGCAGCGTATTCCAGATATAAATGAGCTCTGCAGGTTTCTGAGTCATGGAGTTAAAGTATCAGGAGTGGACAAACAGTCCTAACACCAAGTCCTACACAGGTTACGTTGCTTTGCCAAGTACATTAAGCCACAGAAAGAGCCATACTGCCCTGGATCACTTAAAGTGGCTGCAGTCTCTTTTAAAAGAAGCATTTCAGTTCTTTCAAATGCTTTCTTTTTTTCTTGTATTTGTTTAAGCACCAAAGTAAGGAAGGCAATGTAAATATGGAAGAATTAGACATGTTATAGAATGACTCCACCTTGGCACCACTGTAAATGCAAATCTAGTCATTTGTCACTCCTGGGCTAGCTAAACAATTGGCTGGGTCAATATTCTGTGTAAAAGGAAAAGAGGTGGGCATAGAGCATCTGTAAATGCATTACTGAGGGTATATCAACAAGCTAACATGGTCAAGATTCCTCCTGAAAGTTTAGAAATGTGAAGAGGAAATTATTACTATGCCATTAAGGGAAAAATATTAGATGTTCCGAACAAAGATCCTACTATTTCAGGAATCAGAAAGGCTCATAACACCACAGGAAGGACCTAAAATCAGAATTAATACAAAAAAACAAGGAACTGATCTTGATCCAGAACTTCTTACTAAGGAAAAAATTATATAAAAACAATTGACCTGAAACCTAAAATCCTGCCTTGCTTAAGAAAATATAAATCTGTTAGAAGGTCGTGATTCTGCATATGTTTAATGCAAGTGAAGAGTTGTTTTGTGTTTAATGAATTTGCAAATAGATTTTAGGCTGCTAGATCATACATGCTTGCACTATGGGATAGAAGAAATTCCTGTTCTTGGAAAAGCGCTAACGAAAGCAATATCAAGAATACTCTCGAGAATCACTGGGACTATGCATGTGAGTGAGTGTACAAAGACTTGTAGGATAACGACATGGAAAAGTAAATTATGTGGCTCTCCAGTATCTCTGTGTAAACTCAATTTTCATATGAAGATTTTTGTTTTTCTTGGCCCTTCACAAATTCTTGCTTTGTTTTTAATAGGTTTTTGAGTGTATTTATTTTAGTTTTAGGGGCAGTAGTTAAAGTGGGGAAAGATGTAATTGTCTTTTCTTTTTGCTTAATATTTTAGGTATACAAAACAAAACCCATAATTATTCAGTCGGCTAATTGCATATTTTTTCTGGCTCTTTGTTATCAGTGGACAATAATTTGTTGTCATAGATGGTCTGTTGGGAAGGAGAGTTACTCCAGTCCAGTGGTGATAGAAAAGATGGAGAAATGAATTACTGAATTACTTCAGCACACATTTCTTGACTGGTTTGAAGCTTCCATGCTTGTTTCTCTGCTCTGTGGAATGGCACATAATATTCCATGGGTAAAATCAGTGAGAAGCAGTCCTTCAGCATGATGCCTTAGGTTTTAACTTTTATATTTTTTAAATCCTGTACTGCCTAGTGTGTCATTCTGAAGTTTCTTGTAGCCTGTTAACTTCTGTTCTCTCATGCTAATTAGACATAACAAGCCTCTCCAAGGGCACCCAGACTGTCCTAGGCCCAAAATGTGTAAACTAGCATCTTAAGAAGGGGGGTAAACTTGGGGAAGTTACACCATTAACTGTAGTTTTAACTGGAGAATTAACCCTGGTGTGCAAATGAACCAAAGTTATAAAAGTGAAAAACTTGTGACTTGGGGTCCATCTTGGGCGTAGACTTTGGACTCTCCAGGCTGTACTTTTGAAGGCGCTTCAAATAAATACCTACCTTTATTTCCTTGTTCTTGTCTAGTCTCTGTTTTCAGGTGGCCACCCCAGGCATCAAGCAGGGCCGGGTTTATCCTGGGGTTAATCTGACAGTGGACTTGTGACAACAAACTTAATATGCTTAAAAAGCCTTCTTTTTAAATAGAGTGATATAGGTTTTGTATATTAATTAGAATATATGTTGTTCAGAGAACTTTATACTTTGAACATTTCATGTGATATTGTTTAATTGTCACAGATGAGGGATTTTTCACTCTATGGTCTGTAGTTTCTTGAGGTGGCTTCCAATATACTACACAGTGGTTGAAGTACTTCCAGGAGGTCCACACAGAGGTTTTCACTGCTAGCAAAGTACCAGTTCTTAAATCTTTCGTGGCTCCATTTATAAAGCTTTAAATTCCAAAATAATTGTGGGACACTAAATTTTAAAATATGAATATTTCTTTGCCTGCAGTTCACATTCTTCCATATTAGGGCTATTGCCATCAAAATAACTGTAGTCATGCTTTTTCTGAAAAGTCGAGAAAGGACAAACATAGAAGTAGAGGTGTGATTGCTAAAGTAGAATCTCGTAACCAGGAAATGAAGAGTTAACGCTAGGAATACAAGGAAAAAGGATGGGTTGTAACCAAGAAGTGCTACCCCCATTAATATAAGCCTATCACATCTAGCTCCCTTCACACCATTCTAATGGTAATTTTGATGCAATCAAGCATGCACATATCCACAGGAAAAGTATGCTGGAATTGGGTAGCTCTGAGATGGGCAACTTTAGGATATTTCCTTCTTAAGAAATGGTCTGCAGTGTGACCAAAGTCGAAAAGCAGTATTCCAGGTTATATTTGACCAGACATCGAATTCAGTTGAAAGAAGAAAAAATATTATGAGTTTAAATATGGGGAAAGGATCTTGTCTAGGTCCCAGGTGAGTAGTCATCAAAGGTGATCCTACTATGCAAGAGCATGAGAACTATGAGTTTACTCCATCCCTTGAAAGCCAACAAGAGATTCTCCATCTTGCTTCATGAGGGATTATTGTGCCTAAGCACAGGATGGCAAACCCAAGGGTTTCTGTGCCTCTTACTTCATGTTTTGAGGGTTTGAGCAGGACCAAAGTAGAGACTATATCTTCAGTGACCTCCTGTGCTAAAGTGAATTTCACCCTAAAGGCCTCTTTTGGAATAAACAGCTTTTATTTCCTTAAGTAAAAACAGAGTTGCTTCTGATTTGCTGAAACCTGATAAAAGAATCCAAATCCATTCAGTTCTGTTTGGTTTGGGTTCTGAAGAAAGACTTCATCCCAGTTGGGTTCATACTGCAATTTATTTTTTGAGGATTTTTTACATTAGGGAGAAGAAAGGGGATGTGGAAGGGAGAGATAACTATGTTAAATCAGAAGCAGCTCTTTTCTAAAAAGAGTTGAGAGTTTCTTTTTCCATAATTAGCACAGTTTTTAAACTGCTGACAGGGCTGTGCTGCTGCTTATTATGAATAAAAGCTGGACATGGATAAAGTTGGGTTGAAATCTTGCCCGGAAGGTTTTGAACAGAGAACTATATTTTATGTTCAAATGTTATATTTTTATCTTAATTTTCTGTCCCTTTTGACTACTATTATGAGATTAAAGTTAGATGGATAAAGTCATTTGAGAAGCTGGGTAAAAGTTAAATTGCCTGAGTCAGTTCAAACGACTAGAAACAAAGATGCATTCTTCCTGGGTTTAAAAGATTACTTCTGATCACTAAAATGGTCTTTTGTGACATTGAGATTAAGCAACGTTATATGATAGTGCTCAGACCTGATTCTCCTCATTCCACTGGAGTACTCTTTCCTACCAGCTGTTACTATCATCAGTTCATTGTTTTCAGGTTGGCTCTAAGAATCTCCTCTTATTAAAGAAACACCAAATTGATCCTTCTGGGCATTTTAGGGATATCAACACATGAAATAATTTAATTAATGTCATAACAGAGAATGTTTTTCTGTAGTCTGGCTAATGCGATAATAAGCAGAAAGTCTATAACTATATGGTGCTGCTGTCAGTCAGGCTTGACATATGGTGGTGTGTGCATAATTTTTATCTGAATGCTAGTGGTAGCAGGAGCAAAAAAAAAACCCATGTGGCAGTATTTAAAGCTTGGATCTGATTTTTACTCTGCATCTTTGTATCACTTACCTGCAATTTGAGGACTGAGAAAATTCGGGGGTTTTTCTGTAAAGGCATATTTCTATTTCATCGAGAATTGTTGGTATGAGTGCTCAGGTGTTCAGTCAATATTGTGTAATTTTTGTTCCTATTTAACTCATAAAGACAGAATGTTTAATTGCTGCGTCATGAGCAAAATTCATGGGAGACATGGGAGACATGGAATACTTGACTGAATACCTGAGAAAATACTGGAGTGCTTCCCTACAGAAAAGTCCTCTTGTCTTCCCATCAGTTCATCAGAAGTGTATCTAGTAGGTGAAGGTGTAATAAAAAGTTCACTTGCAGATGGAAGTACAAGAGACACTTTGGCATCTCAGTGAGTCTTCTTGTGTTGTCTCTGCAAAGAGCTCTCAGGAATGGAAAACCTGGGAGTTGCAAGCTAGAGGAGTCCTTCCATCAGTGCCAAGCCAAAGAGAAAGTGGATGTTCACAGGGAGAGTGAGACACTCTCAGTGATCAAAAAACGAACACTGAGGAACAGGTTTCTCCTAGAAACATGAGTAGCTAGAATAAAAAGAATATTAGGGAAGCATGGGGACCATAGCATTACTTCAGTGGTCGAGATTTTAGTCCTTTTGAAATTAATGGGGATTTTTTCACTGACTCATGTAATGACGGGATTTCAACCCAAAAGTAGCTAGGCCTGATTGCCTATGTAAAGGCTTCTGGGCAGCAGGAGCTAGTAGGGAGCCATCTTCTTCATGAGTGCCAGGAACAGTCAAGTTGGAAGCTGCAGAAAGGGCAACAGGTGGGCAGTGATGTGTGCAAGCTTTGGGGATGTCCATGACAGAAAGGGTGCCATTCAAGGTTGCCCACTGCCCTGCTTCCCTAGCTGGCCCATGCCATGCTGCCAGGCTGGGGGAATGCACCTGCCTGAGCCCCAGGCTCAGCTTGCCAGCATATACCACAGCTCTTTGCCTTCTTGAGAAGAAAAACCCTGAAGCATATAGACAGCATTTGAAGCAGCATAGGTTCATATGTAAAATACCAAGATATGGCAGAGGAGGGTGTAATTTGTTCAAATTATGGCAGGAATGTGGGCTCATCTGGGAGCACAGCTCACATGCTGTCCCTGCAGTGGGAAGCATGGACTTCTGGCATTTTGGTTTGCTGTTTTCCTTTTCTTGGCTGATATCAAAAGTACTTCCAGGTCAGTACTGAAAAGTGGTGATGTGAGTTGGATACTTGAACTTCTTGAAGCCAGTAAGAGTATAATTGGTGTCATCCGTTCAGCAATTTCTGTCCAAAAGGTGTCTTGATGGCTCACATGGAGAGAGCATAGAGGGAAAACACTGTAGCAGAGAAAAAAGAGGGTAGCATACTAAGTGGTTTAAGTGTATAGATATATAAAATTTGTTACTAAACCTATTTTTTCACTCCATCTGTGTTTTCATTTTTTACCCTTTTGTTGCTTTTGATAACCTCTTTTCTAACTCCGTCATTTTGTGTGTATGGGAGCAATAACATTTCACTGCCAATTGTACATTTTAGTCCAGATGGCAGTCATTTTCTTCCTGCACATTTTCTGAGATGCTGAGGACAGATGTCACAAGCAGTTCTTTGCAGTGGTTAGCTTAGAAAAATACTTAGAACTATGTACTGTATGTTAGCCACAGCAGTGCCTCAGTATACACTCTTAATTGTCCTTTAGTAGGTCATCTGTCTAAAACCTGGGAGAACTGTATTCTTGTTATAAAATTTATTTCATCCATGTAACACAGAGACAGTTTAAAGAGAATGCTTTTTGAAATGCTTTTATTTCACTTTAGATCTTGTCAAGTGAAATACTGTTTTGTATGCTTGGGCAATGCATCAACAGAAACATAGTTCAAAGAATGAAGATAATTTCTTCAATGTTTTGAGGCTGCCTATACTGAGCAGCATTCTGGGTGAAGGGTAAACATTTTAATGGAAACAATTTATTCACCTAAATCCAAAATCTTTGCTGTAACTATTGCTAAGCATTCCATAGAGCCATCTCTTATCTTCTCCCAGATCATAAGATAGATACTTTTTTCTGTATTAGTTGTTCAGTATTTCAGATATTTCAACAAGGATATCATGAAATATAAAAACTCTCAGTATAACTTGTACTCCTTATGTCTATCAGCTGTCGGTCAAAGGAGAAACCCAAATATAAAATCTTCTTTACTCTTTGATGGGAATGCTTTCCTCAGTGACCTTATACTCCTAATCAGGAAAATTTAACTAAAATATTACTTTTTTTTTTCCCCCCCAGTTAGTTTGTCTTGGGCTGTGTTTTTTTCTTGTTTGAAGGGTTTGGGATTTTTAAAATTGTATAGCTTTCCAGATGCAACTGCCAGTGTCCAGGAATCACAAGATGTATTTCCACTTCAAAGAAACTGCTCCTATGAGATTCAGTTTTAAAACAGTACTACTGTAGATGCTTGCAGACATTAGCCTGTGCATTTTTGAGTAAAGTTTCTTCTCCTATAGGTACTGAGACGTTGGTAACAACCATCAGTGGAAGTAGGCTAAAAAAATGGGTTTAGAGGATGTTGTGCATCATGACTGACTCTCAAGCTTTGCTAAGTCTGTTTCTAGCACTGCATGACATGTCAGATCTAACAGCAGGTGTTGTGGGAGGTTGGTTTTGTCTCTTAAAATAGCTAACATTACAGTCTTTTGGGTAAGTTTTAGTTTTAGTTTTTCTTGGTATTTATACACATAATCTGTGATGCTTTGCTCAGTGTTGGTCTTTTAATAATGAAATTTACCTCACTGGAGATAATGACTTAGGAATGGGTAGTTTATTATAAACATTCAGAAGTAAATTTTAATGCTAGTGTGAGATAAAAAAAATGAATTTTTGGGCTTGTCTGCATGTGTAGGTATGAGGACCACAATTTTTGGGTTGGAAATGTCAAAATGCATTCTGATTTTTTTCATGGAAACGTCATATATTACTGTAAAGATGACAAAATATTCTGTGTAATGCTCTCAGTTGTAATGGAGTTTTTCAGAGAACAAAACACTCTTGTCTTCAAGACTCCCAGCAGGAAAACTCTTTCCACAGTGTGATTTGGTTTGTAGGCAAAACTTAACATCCTGCATCTAGGATAATACACCTTGTTCTTGCTGGGAATCACTGAATCACAGAATAGTTAGGGTCGGAAGTGACCTCTGGAGATCATCCAGTCCAACTGTGCTGCCAAGGCAGGGTCAGCTAGAGCAGGTTACATAGGAAAGCATCCGGGTGGGTTTTGACAAGGAATACACAAACGGCCCATAGGCGGCATCGGGGTTGTCTTGCTGCTCCCCTCCAGGTCCCAAATCACTTAATCTCAGCAGATGCCTCTTCTGCCCATGCCTGATTGTGGCGCTGGGGCACGTGGGTCTGCGTGCTGTGTGGCAGGAGATGCCATCGCAAGGCGCGCTTTGTCCGGAAGCGGCAGTTCAGACTAATTCCCTCACTGCATGACAACCTTGGGAAGTGCAGCTTAACGGGATTTTAAAGGGATTTGAAGCAAGACGTCGAGGTCTCATTTCAGTGCACTAGAGCTGAACCAGAGTAAACCAGCAATATTTTCTTTTCATTTCATTGTGGCATATATTTCTAAATTATCAAAACTTGTCCCTTCCAAGTTGAAATGTTGAGGAACATACCTTCTGGGAGTCGTTTGGATAGAGTGCTTCTGACTGGAAAAGTTTTTGGCATGTCCCTAAATTCTGTGTCTCAATAGAAAAATGGAAAAAGAAGTATTTTTTTTTAATATGGGTAAACTCCTGCATGAATTCTAAAATAGAACCTTTAGCTTTATTTGAATTTTATCGTGCTAAAATTTGTTGTCATAGAAGAATAGAAGGCTAAAGTGAGAAAAAAATTATTGAAAGCTTTTCAGTATTCCATTAATAGTCCCTGATTAGGAGAAAATTGAAGAACAATACAGTAATGAAAAATTATTCCAAGAATGGCTGAAACTTGTGCACATGCTCATTGAAAATCAGGGACATAACTATGATACTTCAGAAGGTAGAAAATTCATTATTTGCTGTTTTTTAACCGGGATTGGCATACTGCTGGAAAGGCAGAAATTCACATGCATGGAGAGAGGAAAGACATAGTTTATAGAGTCTAAGAAATATTCGTGACAGCATGAATTTATCCACTCATTCCTAAAATGGGACTTAAGTAAGACATAAGAAGTAGACAAGTCCTGTGCCAGGTCTCTGCACAGGGGTGAATTTAATCTAGAATGAATAAGGGTCTTTTACTTATTTTGTTTATTTTTTGCAGTCTCTCTGCCCACTTCCTAACACTGTATTTTTTAGACGGTATTTTGGACAGCAATGCACCACCTGTAAGTTAAATACCAAGGGCAGTGTTTGTAGGAAAGGTAATATATTGCTTTAATCTAAATCAACATGTTGCCTTTATGGCTTACTCAAATGTTAAGAAATCCACCAATAATTTTTAAATGGTATAGTTTAGAACAAGTGCTTGATATTTATGGACTAAATCAAAAGAAAAAAAAGAAGTATTTCCTACTAATTGGAACAGAACTGGATTTTTTCCTGTCATGTGTGTAGTTTGTGGTACAGCACCTGATAATTACCAGCATTATTTGTTCTAGGAGAGCATTTTGTGTGATATCCTGTTTTATGCAACTTGTGTGTGCAGATTTTGCCACTGTTTCAGCATTAACCTATTTTGTGAACTGTGATTTCAGCATGCTGAACTGTAAATTCAGCCATTTAAACATTTTAAGTATTAGATTTCTGAATGCCCATGGGAGTAATATGCTTTCTTTTTAATACGGCTGCTCTGAGTGATGTTAACACAGCTAAATTTTCTTTTAATATTGAATTTTTAAATTTATCCTTACAAATTTAAAGCCTGTGAGAAATGTGTGGGTGGTTTGAAGGTAATTTGCCTTTCACCAACAATTATTTTACGTCTAAACAAACTAGTTTGCACTAAGGACTTGGGAAGCAACTTTGGACTTATGTGTTTGAAATAAGGTATTCATTTTTATTATGAAGAGAAATATAATGGCCTTCAGTAATAGAGTTGGATCACAATATATTTCACATATTAGTCTATTTGGATGTTTCTTGTGTTCAGTTGAACTACTCTTTTTAATTAGTTCTCTTTGTGTGCATTTTGATATATGTGTATGAATGATTTGTGATTTCTATTTCTTTTAAAATAAAATTTGTTGGTGGATGTACTTTTGTAAAGATAGTTGTTACATACAATTTTATTTTGTCCAAAGTTACCCAGGGTTAGAATTGTCTCCAATACACAAGTAGGCACAAACCCCACAAAAGTATGTAATGTAGGTCTTACTTTCCTCTTGTGTCAGACATTTTTTCGTATTAACTCATATTAATTCTTTTGTAGATTCTTAAAACTGGAGTCAGCTTTTTTTTTCAGTGTGTGGAATTAATACAGACTGCAGGGGGAAAAAATTATGGCTATTTTGAAACTATCTTACTCTGTATTTATGCAAACAATCTTACTACTGAACTCTGAAGATAAGGTCTAATTTTTCAAGCGAGCTCTCATATGAGGTGGAGGTACACATCTGATTTTTTTTTTTTCCCAAATATCAAAAAGCATCTTGACTTTATGGATGTTAGAAATCTTACTGTAAACATTTATCTAAGCAATGGTAAACTTTGCCTCAAGCGTTTCTTCAAAGCAAGTTATTTTCTTCCTACAAGGATCCCATACATTAAAGACAGAGTGCATACAGCTGTTTGTCGGGGAGGCTGTATTCAGGAAGACATTTTGTGGCACTGAGAAACAGCTTTGGGGCTACTTTCAACTCTCCTCAGTGCAAGAAGTAGTGTAAATATTTTGCTTTACTACTGTGCTTTAAAAACCATTCATAAAATGTTGGTTTGTGAGGATGAAATACACAGTCGTCCTCAGGCTTCTTCATGAAAATCAAAACGGCCATGAACTTTGAGAATTAGCTTATCATCTGTAGGTTATAAATAAGAAGGTACAGCTATATTCTCGTAATGGATGCTTTCTGCAATTCTTTTTGCTTCTTGAGGAAAGTGTGAAATGTCTCTTATGGTAACTTTGCAGCTGAGACAACGTCTGTGATGGATGTGATGCAACCTCTTACACTTTAAATAGGGGGTTTCTTATTAAATCATGTTTCTTGAAAGCGCTTTCTGTTTTCTGTATGTTTTTCAGGCTTAGGTAAGAGTCAGTTTAATGACACAGTCAAATCAATATTTAAGAAGGTGTTATTTTGCTCAACCATAGTAATCGGTTTGCCAAAGTTTATGGACAAGTTATAAAGCTCTGGATGTAGGAATTTAAAATGAAAGCACTCGTAAATCCTTACTGTAATGGCCTGCATGTCATCAGGCAGCTGTGTCATGGTTAGAGACATGTTTTACAAATTGAGGTAATTACTTATCAGTGACTCTTTCATATTCTGTTCTTTCTAGTGTTCACACATGGCGTTTTTTCCTTTAGTGATCTTACCTCCAAGTTAGTATTGGGAATAAACCTCTCAGATACATACAAGGTAAAGTAAAGGGGAGTAGTATATGCACTACCCGTAGAGTAGAATACAATTTTGTTGTTGAAATTCTAAATTTTATACTAGGTCACAGTTGGAGCTGGATACTAGTCCTTTCCTATCTAGCTCCAGTTGTATAATTGCACAAACTCATGATCATTCACAGAGTGTAATTCTCTCTCCTTCCTTTTCCCACCACTCCCATCTCCTGTCTCTTGAAAAACCTTAAAATTATCTCTCATTAAACTTCAAATGCATGACTGTTCCCTCCTTTCAGTAAACATACAGTCCAACCTGCCAGATTTGATGGGATTAGCAAGAAACAGGAGGAATGACAGAAGACATTTACACAGGTAGTTACCTATTTGTCACCATAACTGTAATGCTTCTCAGCTCTACTATTTCACAGGAATCCCCAAAAGGTCTGCCAATAGCCTAAAGTAGTTTTTCTAGTAAACTTCATAGGATGAAGGGGTATGTTTTCTTCTCTCACTTTAAGGAAAAGCCACGATGACAGCTGTGAAGCCGTAATGGTGCTCCTGGTGTCTGTCTCCTCCTCCTCAAATTGCACAGGGTAACCTGCTGTGATTCAGACTCCTCAGGAGGTAGTGGGGTGGTGCTCCCCTGCTAGGAATCAAACTCATACCATTAACAAAGGGGAGAAAGGCAAACTCGTTATCAGATGGGAACCCAGCCCCTCCTTGCAGAGCCACAGAATCACGCTGATTACACATCGTATTTTTCACACCTTTTAATATGTGTGTGCTTAGGTCCAGGTAAGGCATTTGAAACAGTACTGTTAATATGCAGTATTTCCAGGTGCTGCTGGATTAACAGGCCTTTGTGGCCTGGTGTCTCAATCTGAACTAAGAGTTCTTAGCTCTTCAAATGCTGTTGCATTTGGAGGGAGACAAGATATTGTTGAGAAGCCTTGATTCCTCAAGCAGTACCCTTGACTCACCTGGGGCC
>VYZQ01000160.1:5519-38872 GCA_013400655.1 Mystacornis crossleyi
ACTGAAGAAATTTGGCTACACTTGGCCTGACACCATGTGTGTTACACACAGCAGTGCTGTGGTGTTTGCATCTCTCCTACGTGGCCGGTGTGCCAACGAGCAGTTGTTGATCAGCAGGACTTATGTCAGCACCTCTCATCCAGAAATGCTGTACAGGCAGTGCTCTCTCTCCAGAAGATGGGAAATCCATCAAGTGTTGCTTTGCTCTCTCTCCAGAAGATGGGAAATCCATCAAGTGTTGCTTTCTCCCGTATTTTAATCTAAATCTATGCGTTGGCGAAGGGGTAAAAAATAAAGCTTGGAGATAGCTTGCTGTATTTTATCATGTGCATTTGGACTGTTGGCATCGGGGTTTTTGGAGCTCCTCCATTTTTCTTCCTTTCCTTCTGTGTTGCTCAATCTTCTGGTCACAACTGGGAGAACAAATAGCATAGTTTATAATCCCTGAAGCATGAGTAAAATATGTTATCTTAAACTGCAGGCTAGCTATAAAAATAGCTGCAAATACTGACTATAAATATATAATAACATAGAAATACTAGGCAAAGAAAAAAGCTAAAAACTCTTTTCAAAATGCCATTCATTTTCTCAGTTCTGCCCACCTCTGTGCAGAGCCATATCCATGCCCTTTGGAGGATAACTGTGCTGGGGCCCATGTTTTCCCTCTTTTTGTGACGCTGGAAGAGCTCCTATAGCCTGGATTCTCCCCTTAGTTAATGGTTAATGGAATTTTAGCTGAGGTGATAAATCCTGCTTTCTGCTTCAAGCTACACAGCCCCTTTCCTCCCCTTCCCAAAAGAGGGGATTTACATTTCTCCACCTCCTCCCCTGCCTCCACACTGCTGCCCTCTGCATCCCCACTGCGGATTGCTCCAGATCTGAACAGAAGGAAGGGTCTGCAGCCAGAAGAATGAGGGTGGGATGTGTATAGATAAAAACACAGCAGCCCGTGGTCTTTCTGTTGCTGGTTTTGTGTTTTCATTCGGGCTCAGTGCTGGTTTAGTTTGTCTGGCATTTTCAGGGAATGGGGTTGGGTTTTAGGAAAGAGAACCCACCTTTCAGCTCAGCAAGTGTGAGATCTGCATGGCAAACCTCATGACTGGGGAGCAGGTTTTTTGGAGAGGACACTGATAGACAGAATGACAGAGGTAGGACATGATTCCAGATACAGATGCCTTGATTTAGTTTCCTGACCTGTAGGTGACTTCACGTGAGCTAAGCTTCCACATCAGGATAAGCTGAATTGCCCTCCCAATACTGCACACTGTCCAGTGGAGTCTTAGCCAATAAAAGTAGTTTAGGACACCTGCATGTGGGACTAATTGCCGTTTTTACTATTCTACCCTAAAATGAGTCAGGTTTTTGAAAGAATTTTTGGATGCTATGCTTCTTTTATTTTCTTCTTTTTTTTAAGATTAATATCCTACTTTAGGGTACAGGCAGAGATACAACACTGGTTTATTGTGACAATTTCATATTTGCATTATTGTTAACCATTTATTTGATTACATTTCTGTAGGGAATCCAGTGAAATATTTTCATCTTGCTAAATCTACTGCTGCAGAGTGGGAGTAAAAACTTGTTTGGATAGCCATGCTCCAAGAGTATGTGGTTCACTGTCAAAACAGTGGCAAATTCTGTAGAAAAGGCTTCTAGGTCTACAGGAGGTCAGAAGTGGGGCATCAGTCAGCAATGCCATGGTCTTGTGAAAATAAAATAAACACAATCTGAAAGTATAAACGAGATCATGGACTGCAAATGGGGGAAGGAATCTTTCCTCCCTGCTCCACCGCTGGTCAGGCTGGAGTTTTGTATTCAGGAACCGACTGAGCACAGTTCAAGAAAGCCCCAAGGAGAGTGGTGGGAAAGATCAGGAGCAAAGCCTCCCTCCCAGGACTTCAGGGAAATCCTGTAGTCTAGTTTAGCTTAAAGCAGTTGAAGCCAAAGAGGAGTGCAAATTCTGGTAATTCTTCACGTGCATAGAAGGTGTAGTGGTTTCTGCATCACTTTTGGATTTTGCATGTTCATTTTTACTCCTTTGATGTACCTACCCTGGACACAGTCTGCAGACCAAACAGGATTCAATCAATAATTCCGCTTTTGAAAGCACACCAACTGCATAAATGTTTATAAACCCCCAATCACATCACCGTGCAGGTTAACAGTGGTCAGGGCTCCACTCCCTGAGCTATGGCGTGGTTCCCTGGCAACTGCTGAGGTGCTGGACAGCCTTTGGAGACAGGCCACCCCCTGACAAATGATGGAGAAATTATCTCAAATCGATATTCCATGGAGGAGATACTGTTAATAGATTGCCTATATGTAGTTTACAGATACAACTTTCTGCCTGTGAGTAAACTGTTAGGTAAGAATTCCTCTGCTTAACAACCACATTGTTATTTCATTTTTATTTGTGTTAGTATTAATCCTATCCGTTTTATATTTAAAGTATTTTAATTCCAGCATTTGGCAGCTGCTGTCATGGAAGAAAAAAACGTGCTGAGATGAAGTTTAACATTAAAATAAACTGATCAAGCAACTGCTAAAAACTCGAGCACTGATTGCTTCCCTGGCTTGGAACTGAATTTGGAAGCACAGGTCTGGGCATAGAGGTAAGAGGGAAAAGGGGAAGAAATTGATTTTGCTCAATTACTGAATTAAATTCATGTCTGTGGAGACTGTGATTAGGGGCTTCTGGTAAAGTCCAACCTATAATCTCAGCCTAAACACCAGATCATCCATGCCACCCTCATGGATGGACCCTGCTAATCCAACCTGTAGTCCATTGCAGAATTGCTAGATGAGTTTTATCATTCTCCTTAGTTTGTATTCCAGTTACCCACTGCTTTTGAGGGCACTTCTCAGTATTTTTTAGTTCCTTACTTGCAGAATAAGCCACTTGAGACCTAGACTGGCAGAATTAAATATCCTCAACCTGATTTAACCTGGTGAATAAGAATGTTCCCAATGCAATTATCCACAATTTTTATATTATCACCAATGGGAATCCCACAGCTGCTTCTCGGAGTACTGTACTGAAAATGAACTCTTACTCATAAATGAGCTTTCTCAAAATTCAAATCTCCTGGATATGCATGACTTTATTTCTGTGTTGGCAAAGACTGCTCTGTCAGATTTGACCAACTCCCTCCCTTCTCCAAGGAAGTTCACTAAATATATTACACCTATCATGTGCTGGAGATTGGCTCCTACCTCTAGGCAGGAATTGTCATCTTTCCCTCTTGCCTATTCAAAGAAAGAAATTACTGCTCCAAGGACTTGTGGCAACCGATTTGGAAGGACTTAGGGGAAGGGGCTAGAGAGTGAAATAAAAGTGATGTACACACAAAAAAACTCTAATGTGCAGTAGGGGCCAGATCAATCCAATTTCAAATTTCAGGACAAACACACAAATCTTGGGCTGCAGGAACATGCTGCCTTTGGCAGAGAAGTTCTGCCTCAGAAATCCTCCTTGTCCTTGTCCAGTCACTCCCTGACCACAGCATTTGCTGCCTCGCCTGCAGATATGCCGGTGTGGCCTTGATCTAAACTGAGTCTCTGAGATAAGTGGTCATAAATCTCCTCTCTTCTTCCTTTCCCTTTATATTTTGGAGTTTTTCCTGAGTTTATTTATTTCCAGCCTGGATAATTTCAGAACACCAACCAATAGCTGCGCTGGGAGGAGGAGCAGGGGAGTGTGACTCTGGGAACCAACCTGTTTTGTAACACTGCCCTCGTCTGACTGAAGCAGCTCCCAGATGCCGTAAACTGTGGAGTACCCTTCACCTCAGAATCAAATTATTTCAATTCCACAGGCATTGCAGAGCGAGTAGGAGAGGATGAGAGTTGGACACTGAAGGGCTTGGAGCAACAGAGATGGTAGAGGCTAATAGAGGAGCAGTCAACAAAATTTTGCCTGAAAGACAAGAGATTTTCCAGGGGAGCAAGGCTGTGTGTAAGATGGTTGTGTGGAGGAGCAGGAGGTGAAATGAAAGGAAGATGCTCCAAAGGAGACAGAATCAGGAACAGGATGTGTGTACATAAAGGGTGGCTGTGAAGGAAAGCAGAGAAGGAAGAACAGAACGGGGGAGTGAAACAGCTCCCTCTGGAGCAGATCTAGAACAGAGGATTTGAGCCACTGCTCAGAGCCCTAGCAGGGCTTTAACTCCTCAGACAAGGCAGCGATTTGCTCTGTCAGTACTGAAAGGTTACAGACTAAATACTTTATCAAGCACAACCAACTCTGGTCTTCAGCAAGACAGAACACCCCAAACTGCTGTAAGGGTTTGATGGACCATTATGATAGAAACAAGGAAACATGGAATGGTTTGGGTTGGAAGGGACCTTAAAGATAATCTCATTCCAACCCCTGCCACGGGCAGGGACACCTTCCACTACTCCAGGTGGCTCAGAGCTCCATCCAGCCTGGCCTTGGACACTTCCAGGCCCTGATGGGGCATCCCCCTCTCGATTGGCCAAAAAACAGCAGGGAGCTGCAGTGCCACCTCATATCAGTCACTTGCCACAGAAAATTCCCAGCTGCTCCTTTGCCTTTTTGTTCCAGCTGAGTCTCATTAATTGCATCAAGAGAGATGGAGCAGTGGCTGTGGGGGGGACACACACGGTATTGCCACGCACTAATTTGGACAAATCCTGAATGACGTTTGGACTTGTTGCTCTACTGCAAAAGGCCCACTCTGTTCACCACGGGAAAACCAAAATTGCCATGCAGCAACAACCCCGTTCAAGCTTGTGACTTGCCTTAAAACACAGCTGAAACCACTTTTAGTTTTCTGCAGAGTCAGACCTTTATAGCTTAATCATGCGAGAAGGTTTCCTGCAGCTGTCATTTTTAAGGACTTGCCAGGTGCTTTGTGTTTCCTTTTCAGTGCTCTCAGAATCTATATAAAGTGAGGAGTGAGGCCGTTTCAGGGAGCTTCTCTTTTGCTGTTTTTGATTGTGTGTGTTGCTGTTTTCTTAAAAGGCAGAGTACATTTTTGGCTAAGGGATGCAATTATTGCAACTTCCCTGTGTCAGGAGAGGCCTCACCTGGGAGGATTATTCCATGAGACAGCAGGTGAGAATGAAAGCAGCTCAGTGTTATTCTCCTTTCTGTTTGCTTGGCTTTGCTTTCTGTCTTTTCACCACGAACCTGCCTGTAGGCACCTTTCAAAACAAGGTGAGGATGAATGGGTTGATTTTTGCTTTAGTAAAAGGAAATTGCTGGATTCGAGTGATCAAAGTGTGGCTGGTGATTCTGCCTGGCTGTTGGGAGCTGCAGGAAGGGGCGATGCAGCCAGAGGAAAGCAGGTGGGTGTGGGGCACTCTGCCTCCAGGCTGTGGCATGGAGCGTTAGCTAATGGGATTTGAGAGATATAGGTGCCCTCAGCTCACCCTCATGAATTCAAAGTATTTGTCTTTCACTTTTAAACTCTAGACTACGTAGATTGGAGAAGATTAAAATGAAGTTGCAGCAGGTATCCTGGGAATGGTGGATGCCACGTGCTTCCAGTGTTCCTTTGTCATTAAAATTCAGGCACTCACACAGTAGTGCATAACTGCTTAACAGGCAAATGGGATATTGCAAAGACTCTATCCTCAATAAATCCCACAAAAAATTGAGGTTGTAATTGTGCCTTATTCAGGCATCTCCTGGATGAGACTTCCCTTAACTGAGTCTCACTTTGAGAGCCTGGTTGTGACCTGACCAGTTTTGTGTTTTCTCCTCTGGATGTCACGCTCTGAAATACTGAACGGCAGAGCTGAAGGGGTTCAGGACTTGTGGAGGTTTGCAAATGCACCTCTTCAGTGGACCTTAGTAACTAAATATATCAATAAATAAAATTCCAAACTCCTTAGTGGCCACGGTGCCTAGACCGGTGTGTGAACTCGCTCTCTGCCTAGTCCTGTTTGTCAGCTTTCTCACTCTGGGATATCACTGCCTGAATTTGAGGCTGTGAGTGTTGGGTCCTCTCTGGAACGTTTTTGTGCCGCTTGTTTAGGCGGTGCCTTCTACAATGGTGTGTCCTCAGCCGAAGGTTCATGGTGCTCTTGTGGGGTTGCAGTAAATAAATTCTCTGAAAGAGTCCCTCGGGTGAGGAAATCTGAGTGATGATGCATTTGTGTGAGAGACACACGCAAGGAATTGATGGCATTTAAGCGTTTTGCTGGCGAAGACACCAGCTGTCCTGGAGGAACAGGAAAGCTATTGTGGACCTCGACCTGCCTGCCTTCCTCTGGTGCCAGCGCTGCACAAAGCAAGTTTTTGTACCTCTAATGGTATTCAGCTTAGCAAAAGGTACAGCCTGGGACCAGTCAGAGAACATAATTAAAGAATGCTCAGCTTCTACCCCTCATATAAAGGTCATCTGTTCGTATTTCAGTTATTTAAGTCAGCCTCCAGCGTTTGTAAAGTGTCTGATGTTCTCCCAGTGCTGTGCAAACAATAGCAAAAGCAAGGCAGAATTAATTTTCAATTAATCTGAGGCGTTTGTAACAGGGATTAGAACAATAAGTAAGTTTTAGAATCATCCCTCCTCCTTGTATATGAGATGGTTTGAGCTTGTTAGACTAATCAGATTTTATTTGTAAAATTAACTGTAAAATTCAGTATTAGTAATCCCAGACAGTCAACACTGACTCAAGCCCTATCCCCTTTTATTCCCTCCAGGTGGGGGAAAATTATTTTATTTGGGGGAAAAAAAAAGTTTGGAGTATGAACACTCATGTTCTTATTTTTAGAAAGTTTGGGTTTCTGTGTCTTATGCTACAATGTTGATCTGCAGAATATTTTTTTCTTAGCATTTCTGACATCTGGAAATATTTGAATATTAGTATTGCTGTTAAATGAAACCTGATATTCCTGCGTAACATCTTGCCTTTGGGAGTTTATATTTCAGTTTAAAAAACAGCAACATGGGACAACTGTGATAAAATTGTAAGAACTGGCAACCCTTTAAGGTTTTGAAGCCAGGTAGGGAAGCAGTGTAAAAGAGAAGAAAATAGCCTGTCAGGAGGCTTTTCCCTGATGATGAAACTGCATGGAATTACGAGTGGCCAGAGGATGCAGAGAGGAGATTATAGGTCACTCTACCCACTGCAAGCACAGGAGAGCTTGTTTCTTCAACCATCAAGTCTGCCTTGTATTCATGGCCTTTGCTAAATTAATCCTCCCCTCCCCAGCTTCCTATCTGTTGATAATCCTTCTTTATCCTGATAAACATTTGAAATGCAGGAACTTTTTGGCACAGACTCTGCCCTGTGCCAAGGGGGTGCTTAGGGAGGGACCCCCAAGGCCTGGGGCAGAAGCAGAGGCTGTGACTGTTTATCTGTCACTGTGGTTTAAATGATGATTCGTGACTTGCTCAGAACGAGGAACCCGGCAAGGCTTGGTCCCTTTCTCTGACGGACCCTTATCCCTAAAACCCAGGGTCTGGAAAAGTCCTGGCCGTCCAAGAGGAAGGCAGTACAAGTTTGTCAGTGGTGCTTTAGCACTGAACAGGAGATAAACCCAGCAGGTCTCTGGTTTTTCACTGTGGTACAATTACAGGGGAGCTTTCCTGTCACACAGCTGAGGGTGCCCCTGGGTGCTGGGAAAGACCCTGGTGATACCTCAGAAGCACGTCAGGAAGAGGCGTGTCTGGTCCGAGAGACAGCACCAGGGGTCACTGCGCTCAGCAGCGTGGGGAGGCATTCATTCATGCTCTGACGGCTCATCTGACCTCTGCTTTTCTCTCCAAGCTCTGAATTCCGTAGCCTGTCACTCTGGATGGATGGCCAGAGAGTGTCCTAGCGTGAACTGCACGCTCGGTGCAACACAAACCCCTCGGTAAGGACTGAAGAACTGGGGGAACAATGGAGCCTCTGTGCAGCTCTTATCTGGGAACGGGCGCTCATTCAGCAAGAGCACCGAACACCGTGTGGGCACCAGGGAAAGCTCCCTCAGGAAGGCTGGCCTGGCACCCAGGTGATGGCAAATGCGTCATCCTGAACTCCCTGAAGGAGCAGCGTCCTTATCTCCAGCTTGCCTGGTGGTCAGGGGCATGACCCTGCTTTTTGGCCACAGGGCTTGGGGTGTGCGAGCCAAGGTGGCGGCTCACGCTGTCACCTTGGCCTGTCCCTCGTACTGCTGTGATCTGTGTGGGGGCTCTTGGCCCCTCTCTTCACTCGGGGGTTTGCTCTCACACAATAACAAAGCTAGCAGTGCTCTTGTACCGCTGACTTGTCCTGCACGTGTGGGTGAATCCACCCAGAGAGGGACTGAACAGAGGTTCAGCTGCCAGTTTCACATCTCTGTCTTCCTAGTATGAAAAACTGAAATTCTCTCTTGGTTTAGACTATATTGGTGCTGCTTCACCGTTCATTTTGCCCTCACCACATCCTCTGACCTGCTTCAGGCTTGTGCTGCTTTTTTGGGCAGCTGTTGGCTTTGTGTTACCATCAGAGAGAGCAGGAGAAACGGCCCTTCCCAGTCAATCCCCTCTTAAAGTGTGCTTAGCTTTGATTGGGAGGGGTGGGAAGAGGTTCTCCTGTCTCTGTTTGACTCTGTTTTACTTTGAAGCCATCAAACATGATTCCCTTGGCTTTGTCTGCCTCTCAAATTTGGGAGCCAGTAGAGGGAATATGATGAAACAGGCATTTAAGGCAATTAAGGAGCAGGCTGGAGCACAGGCTGAGTTATCAATCATTGCAAGATCTACCTGGAGACATGAAAGAGCTGTCTAGGTACTCAGCACATTCAGTACTG
Source organism: Mystacornis crossleyi (assembly GCA_013400655.1). NCBI lineage: Eukaryota > Metazoa > Chordata > Aves > Passeriformes > Timaliidae > Mystacornis > Mystacornis crossleyi. The sequence continues at coordinate 14,266 of VYZQ01000160.1, forward strand.
CAGGTACAGAAGAGGGGCTGTCTGGGGATTTCTTTATATTTCTCTTTTAGCTAAATCTGCAATGAAGTGGATAAAGTTGTTACTTTACCTGCTCAACGTCTTACGGATTCAGATGGTGCTCCAAATCAATACTCTGGAAGAGATAAAACAGGAAATAACTTTTCCCGAGCTCTGGTCTAATAAAAGTTCAGTTCCAGGACTGAAGCAAAAGATGGACTGAGAATCCCAAAGTGACACATAGCACTTAAGTTTGGCTTTAAAAAAAAAAAAAACAAAAAAAACTTCTCATTTAGCTGCAATAATAAAAAAAAATTGCTCCAGATGATTGAGGTGTTTTAGCCCACCAGAAAAAGAAAAAAATCAAAGATCAGTTATATGCTCCAGTGTCTTCATGTTGTTACTCCTGCTGATTAAAATAGAAATTGTGTATTGATTTTCACAGTGCTCACTGTAAAAACCCTGCTAACTGCATCGATAATGTATTAGTGAGTCAACGATAAGACTTTAGGCAAGTATTTGTTTTACTGTTAACAGGATAATATTCTGGTCATTTCAAATGGGTAGAAAGGAAAATTCTGCTTGCCCCCAGTTTAAATTATTGGTTGCTGTCCTGTAGTTTGGAGCTGTTCTAGGCAGTAATGCTGATGAGCTTGTTAATGCTGGTGGACTCTACTGCTGGGTTTAGGGCATGAAACTCTTTCAAAATTTGGCAGTGACCTCTTGGCTTCAAACCCTGAGAAACACCAGTCCAGGCAAAGAATGTGGAAAGGGGAAGAAAGTGAAGCAGCGTGTAGTGGCATGACCAAGCTTAGAAAACTTTTGGGAAAATAGACTGGGATTTTTTTTACCTGTAGCATCAGAAACTGAATTAAAAAAAAAAAACTCTGTGCGATGATTTTTTTTTTTTTTTAATGACTCGTTTTTTGATAGAAGAGGTTTTGTTGTTGGCACTTAAGCCAAACCCCACTAGGTGTCCCCCGTCTGTCAGGGTTGCTCGGAGGAGCGCTGGAGCCCGAGGTGTGGGCAGCAAAGCCTGATGCGGTTTGGAAGGGTTCGGGCTTCCTGCTCCTCCTCCTCATGCCCGCAAAACACCACCGAAAATTGATTCTGACCCTCGGAACATACCTGTGTCACTAGCGAGGCATCCATCGGTGTTTCCGTGCTACAACGAGACACTTTTAGATGTTAAGAGCGTGTTCCTCTGGCTATGACTTGATGCACACACCGCAGATGTGTCGTGTACTTAGAAGAGGATCAGACCTCCAATTCAAACAATTTAGACCCTCAGTATTTATCCGCATCAGTCTGGAAATCCCCAAGTGTGTGTGCAGGCAGTCGGATTTTACCTGAACTTGCAAACCTCTCAGTCAGTGAAGACTGGCAATCAGAAGAGTTTTCTGAGTTTTTTGGTACATTTTTGCTGTGGGGTTAGGAACACTCCGAGCACTGCTGTCCTGCTGCTCCCTCAGATCTCTCCTTTTGCCTTGCTGGAGGCGGTGGGAAGTGTGTAGAAGGCTCCAAGGGCATCCTGCTTCACTTCAGTGAACCCCACTTCATCTTGTTGGTTGCCTTTTTGGGTAGCAGAAGTTAAAAATCTCTGTCAAAAGCAGAGGTGTGTGGAATCTTTCAGGCAGAAAATTAGCATGCTGACAAGGACTGTGGTTCAGGGTGTCTGCGACCCAAATTTAGCTGTACTAAATAAGAAAAAAACCAAACTAAAAATCCAACTGGTTATTTTCTGTGTAGTTCTGGCATTTTTGTGCTAGCATTCCTAACGAGCCTTATAAATAATCTTTAAAAGTAGTCAAAATCCAGACTGAAGCTCTGTGAGGGGCACAGTGACCCCGTGACTAAACTTGTAATTACAAATCTGTGCCCAGTGTCATTTATGGTCTACTACACATCACTGCCAAATGTGGTTGGATTTTAGATTTTAAGGGGAATGAGAGGGAAGACAAAACCATCAGAGGGTACAAACCCAAGCCTCCTTAGGTATCTATCCCAGTGCTATATTTGTTTTTGATATTGAATTCTGCTTCTGAAACTTAATAGAAAACAATGTTATTTGAATGTTTCAGTAACCTTTTTAATTAATAAGTCTGAACACTGGCAGTCCATGGGACCTCACATGTTGCTGTTTCAAAATATTGAAACCATCCTACATTTCTAGAAGAAATTTGTTTTTAATGAACAGACACTGCAAGCTCAAAACACACATTAGCCAAAACCAGATTATTAAGCAAGCTAAACGCTCATGAGACTTGCAAATTGATAACTGGAGAGAAGAAAGTTCCCCATATAGCCCCGGGGCAAATAAAGCAAGGGCAGAACAAACACAGGCCCTGGCAAAGTGCTGTAACATTGGCCCCAGGTCGCCCCGTTTCCAGCTTGGCTGAATGCTCAGCCTCTCCTCCTGAGGGCTGCTGCTCTTTCTCCTCGTTTTGAGTCCTTCGGGCCACATCTGTTCCCCTGTAACCTCCTCTGGGTAATTTTTTCCCCCTTGTCCTGATGCTGATGTTCCTAATAGAACTCTGGAACAGCCAGGGGGAGGCTCTGGCGCCTTCGTGCTTATCTTGCGCTGAAATGGGAGGTTGGGCCTCCCTTGAGTAGTCCCATGAATTCCCTGAGGGAAACCAGGGGGACATCCAAGAGAGGGGAACTTGACCCGGGATTCGCCGTGACTCACCTGGGTTTGAGAGGCATGTTTCCTGACCCAACACTTCTCCCAGTGTGTTTCTCGTCTCGTTCTGATCTTAGTCATAAAGTTTTATGAGTGCTTTTCTTCCTGGCCTTTTTACCCTAGCTCAACGCTGCTAAGCAGCCCTTTGTTCCTTTTAGTCATCCACCCACAGCTTTCCCAGTTTTATTACTGCCAAGACGAATGTTCCTACTTCTCTAGGCCATTCAGCACATATTGATTCGCCCAACTTCTAATCAGCCTGCTCTTATTCTCCAGTGTGGGACTGGGAATTAGCTGAAATTTAAATGGAATCCTGCAGATTAGGATGTCTGCAGAAGCAGATCCTCTTTTGTATGGGGCAGAAGATAAGCTTTGGGTTCCTAAATGCTCCAGCAATCTCTCCGACAGACGTGATTAGCACTCCAGGGAGTGTTCCTGTTATCCAGAAGGGCTTTAATTGTGCCCCTGGGGTACTGCGAGGTGGGAGGGGAGCCGACCTGCGTTAGGGAAAGATAAATCATTTATCACATATCTGGGTGTTTTGAAAGCCCCAGTGAACATCGGGTTGGAGCAGGAAGCTCAGCCACCATTCCTGCTGGGGGGGATTAGCGCACGGATAATTCCCCTGGCAGAGGAGGCTGGCACATCACCTGCCTCCGGAGGATCTGCTGTGTCCAAGGCACCCTTGGGGAAGACGTGGCAGCTTTTAGGGCAGACAAGGTGTGCTGTGGCTGCTCCTCATCAATTATAGTTATGGAGGGTCTCAGCACAGGGACTCCTCTCTGGCCTCATGGGCAGCGGATTGATATTTAAAAATTTTTATTTGTAGCTCCTTTATAGAAATAACTACCTCTAAGGTCAGGGCTTCATCTGGTAGAAGAATCCTTGTTATCAAGAAGCATACAGGGAGCAAGGATGTAATTTTTTTTCTGGTCTTTAATTAGTGGGATTATTGAATGGTTCCTTTCCAAGCTAGTCCTTTAGGCTGCTGCTATTTCTGACTTGTCTGACTCTGCCGCCTCCTTTTCTCTCTCCCTCCATGTTCCAGCTCTTTCATTTCCACTTCTGTGTCTTTCCTTCCCCTTTTGTTGCATTTCCCTCCCTGCAGAACTTATGATCCTCACACCTACCTCAGGCTTTGCTTAACCTACAGAAAAGATCAAGTGTTGAAGAGCCAGTGTTGACACCGACCTGTCATCGCTGTTACTCTGCCGTGCTGAGGCTGCTGCCAGGTGGCCAGGAGAGGTCTGGCTGCCGAGTCATTGTTTGGAGACCTCTGCAAGCTTGGGCGTGTGGGACTGTCTCTGCTTCGGTCTTTTTATTTTGGCAGGGCTCCCCTGTGACAAACAAGGGCTGGAGCCTTGTCCGCTAAAAACAGTGAAAAGCAAAACAACCCTCAACTCACACCTCATGTCTGCGTTTCCACCCAGAGCAAACCAGGCTTGCAAACCCTGTGCTCTGCTGTCTTTCTGCACAGGCACGTCCTGATCTTTGTGGAGCTTTGCTTTTGCTGTAGGAGTAGCACTGAGACTGATATTTAGTTGGTCCCCTAAGCCTTAATATCCATGGAAATCAATGTAGAAAAATATTTGTCTACGTTGCCATAAAGTTTGGTATTGCTTGCACACTGGGAGGATTCTAGAACAAAAAAATTAACCAGTTACAGGTGTAGTTATGCCAAGTGGGCAGCATGAGCAAGAAGCTGAATAACAACTGGCTTGAGGATATTTTAATATAGAATTAAACTAATTTATTTAAGTAAATGGCATGCTTGAGTCGACTCCCACCAGACTCAGCAGCAAGACCAGGTCCACAAAAATGAAAATGATGCTTAAACAGGAGAAACTGGATATGACCATCAGGCTTCTGATACAAAGAAAGAGCAGAGAACAGATCAGGCGTGCATTAAGCAAGCAGAGAAGAGGTGACGGCTCACAGGCCAACCGTGGTTGCCCTCTCCCTGCACACCCCAATAGTCAGCGTGTCCTCAGCCTGGCTCCCTGCCGCGGCGTGGGCGGAGGGAGGAGGAGGAAGGAAGGGGAGCAGGAGCTTCCGCTTGTGGAGCTGAGCCTTGCCATGAACTCCTACCTGGGCGCAGGGCATGGAGCACAGGGGCAGAGCGGGAGCAGCATCCACCCTGCCCGTGCTGGTGAGGATGGAGCTGGGGCCTGACCCTGAGCTGCGCAGGAAGATCTGGGAGGAGATAACAGGCTGTGCTCAGAAAAAGGATCTGTGTTTTCTTCTTGAGGCTTGCTTTCTTTGTTTTCATGATATTATTCGAAATACCTTCACTAAAGAGGTATTTTTCCAAACACCAGGTTTCTTGGCAGAACAGGACAATTANCTTGCACTAAGCAGATCCATTGACTGACAAGTGTCTCATCCGAATTTCAAGAATTAATTGCCCTCAAAAGAACCATTATTGCCACATCTGTTTTTCTGCCCTAAACATGAATGCTTTGGGATGGTAACTTGTCTGTTGGCACGTTGTCTTCCTACTCCCTGAAGTACTCATCCACACTTAAAATATTTGGAATTTTTTGAGGGGAGGAGAGACTCTTTTTTTTTTTTTAATCATATTGTTTGATTATCAGCAGTACTGGGTTGTATAAAGGTGTGGAACAAAGGGACCCTTTCATATAAGCACAAGTTTACTGTCAGCACAGGAATGTCTTGAAAATGTACAGAGGTCAGTGCTTAGGACAGGTGATATTCTGTATCTCTACAGATATGAGAAGATAAGGAGATATTTACAGGTGAATGAAACCTGGAATTCCCATCAGTTGAAAAGTTTATGTGTTTTTATGCCAGCTGTAAAACTGTCTTAAAAGAAAAAAAATTTGGTCCATAAATTATTCAGATTAGAGCCTCTCAGTTGCTGCCACTGGATTTTCAGGTGTCCAGTTAGAACTGGAATTAGGGCATGTCATGTCTTTTCTTCATTTAGGGTCAGGCTTCCATGTTGAAAAACATCTCCACTGAGGAAATATTATATGGTCTGGATGAGAAGAAAATATACCATAAAAATCTAACTGTCCTAAGAAATTCAGCTCACCAGGAAACTCAGTGTGTGTCTTGTGTGAGTGATCTTAGGTGGTGTGAAGCTGCCCAGAAAAACCTAAACTGCACCCCCACCAAAAAAAAAAAATTTAAATTCTGAAGTCAGAGTAATTTTTTGTTCAAAAATATTTTGGTCAGGAAACTCAAGCTTGTGTATGAAAACATATGAAAATGGCAGAGACTATTTTTGTGTAACTCTGCACGTACACTTGTTGCCTCCTGCATGCAGTCTGTAAAGCAGTCACACAATGACAAAGTTCAAGTGAGTAATGGGGGTTTTTTTTTGAAGGGTTTATGTGTGCAGGGATTTATATATCCTGGTGCAATGAGTTATCCTGTGTGGTAACTTCAGAAATAGATTTGGCGTGAACTTCCTTGCCAGTTAAGGAAAGTTATATACGTCAACGTAGTTATTCAGTAAAATGCCAGGTTACAGAGCAAGCTCTATAAGACCAAGGGTAATGGCAAAAAAAAAAAAATTCTGGTGAGTCTGATAGTCATCCTGCACTCAAGCTGGAGAGGAGACGTGGCCACTGTTCACAGTGAGCAGGAACCATATGTTCAACTCATTTGGTCAGTTTTGAAATCTGAATTTCTTCATGTTTTGGAAAGGAACCCCTGAGGTGCTGTATGCCAGTCTGCGCTGGGCAGACTTACATCTCCATTTATTTCCTTATTTGAGCACACTTCTGATTGTGCCAGTTAAACAGTAAAAGGAGGTTAAAAAACTCGTTTGGACCAGAAATACCCACGGTGGTTTAAGGTCAGTGTGACTTTTGGCAGCAGCAGTTTGCCTTCAGTGGCAGAGATTGTGCACCTGTGCTTTGGCTGTTTTGGTGCCAAGGGATTGCCCGTAACAGGGTCTGAACCAGCCCTGGCAAGGTCGAGGTGCCAGCACTGGTTTGTTTTACAGCCCTGCAGTGCAGTGGCCTGGGTTGGAAACACCTTAGCAGGTAGCAGCATCCTAAATTGCAGCTATTAAACTTGGCATTGCCTGCTCGACCCGTGCCCTGCAAAGCTTTGCTGGAGCTGTTCTCCTTTAAGCCGGTAACGAGACCTTTGCAATCTCTGTGCTTGTTTTAGTAAACTGATCTTATCTGCAGATCAAAATAGATTTTAAAGGTGCCAAATGCTGGCAGTATATCTCCTATAACAACACATTTGTTGCAACAGGTGAAGGTTTAAGACTGAACAGAATGTTGGGCTTGGCTGCTCTTTGTGCTCCCTTCAGCTTCAGGGAGGCCGTGGGAGGGATGTGAACCCCTCCATTGTACAGAGATGTGACTTCTTGGGCTCTTTGCAGTGTGTATTGCACTCAGGTCTCTGATTTGGGCTGTTATCACTATGTTTCATAGGGGCAGTATTGACTTTGACACACACGGTATTTTTCTTTCCTGTGCCTTACTATTGTATCCACAACTAAAAGCACATTGCTGTGTAATTACACACACACGTGTCTTGCTCTGGGTTTAGAAATAAAATTGCAGGCATCTGCAAGGGGCATCTCTTTCTGTCAATTCAAACAAATAAGGACTATCTTGTAAAACTTGCCATGTTTCTCGTTTCAGCCTCAGCTGGAAAGAATTCTGCAATTACCTTTGGTGGCGGAGGTCTGTGAGGGTGCCCGGGTTTTGTTTTCCATTTTCAGAAATGATGTTGTGATGATGCTGAAACACTTGCCAGCACTTAGAGGGTGTTATATAACAAGTTAAGTGTGTGCTCGGAGGAGCTGGAGCACTTTGGCCGGGAAATTGGGCTGGGGAGGAGAGTCATCGTGGGTCAGGCCTGTGTCAGGGTGTGCAGTGGGGAGGAGGTCAGACAGCCTTGGAATTTTGGAACAGAGCCAGATTGGCGATACTGCTGCTTTGGGATTTCTACCCAAACACTCTGATTGTGGAGAAGCCCTAAACCACAAACGGGACAAGGCGTCTGTCAATCCGTGGGCAGTGCTGGGGTTGTCCTGAGAGCTGAACGCAGAGGTGCTTCATGGCCTGTGCCCCGGGTGGTAAATGTCTGCTTGTGGGCAGAGCTGAAATCAGCGGGGCAGAAGGGGTTCAAGGGCTTGCCTTGCCCCACGAACCCCAGCTGCCCCCACAGCCCCCAGCAAAGAGAGCACAGGGTCACATCTTTGCACTCCACTGTCATAGTCACAGCATCTTATGGGACAGGAGGTGGTGGATAAGGCCTGGCCATGAACAGCACTGCCTGTGCCTGGTGGAGAAGTTCCTGTCCATCCTGTAGTCCAGCAGCAGAGCTGGACTTTCCCTGCCAGCATCCCTGGAGCACGGCCAAAGTCTGCAGTGAGTTTGCACTTGTGCACCTCGTTCCTGTGCTCTGGCTGCAGCAGGGAGCTGGACCCCCCAGCTGCATCATAGGTGCTATTAAACACAGGAAGGGGGAAGAAGAAAACAGACTTGTCTAGTGCTGTTTTGTCAAAATACAACCAGGACAAGTGCAAACTAATTAGAAATCTAGACAACTCCCATACCAAACGCAATGGTGTGTCATGTGTGTGCCAACAGGCAAAGTGATTACTCAGTTGTTGTTCAGGCAAAAATTCCCACTGAGTAAGGTCAGACTAATCAGCTCAGGATCTGTCCCTCCTGTGCTTCCCCCCAGTTGCCACCACGCTTTCCATGTGACGAGCTCCAGGCGCTTTCTGATCCCGGCTGGGCGCGCGTCTCGCGGCTTTGCTGACTCAAGGCAAGGCTTGGCACGGCACCTGGACATCACCCATCCTCTGGGAGAGGAAACACAACCTCGTGGGCTTCTGTCCATTGTCCTCCTGCCAGCCCCTCCATCCCTACGCCTACTTAAATTACCACAGGGATTAGGCAATGCTGCCCGTGGGAGTGATCACAGTGAATTGATCCCCATCAGTTCTTCACTTCACCTTCCCCTGCCTTTCCATACCCTGCCCTTCATTCCAAAAACTGTGCTTTTCCCCGCTGCAGGGTGGTGAGGGAGGATTGCTGGTGCCTGGGCCCTTGTTGTATCCGTGTACCCCCTGAGCCTCACAGTTTCCTGAGGCCAGGTGCATGTTTTGCTCCATTTTGTACATTTTTGGGGGTTGTATGCACTGGGGGATCCTCCTGTGCTCTCTTGAGATCTGTGACCGTAGAGCCCTGATATTTTTGGTCAAAATCTTGGATGTGTCAGACCCTTCACACTTCTCCCTGAATCAGTGTTACCCCTCAAAGGCCACCTCCAGGGCCTGTCTTTCCCCTGGAGGTCTGTGGCTTGGTCTGGTTCCTTTATTCTGAGTCAGCCTTCATGATGTGGACCAAAGTTTTTGATCCACGCAAAGCAGGAGAGGGTGGGTGTGCTTTTTTTGAGGGGTAGGACTTCAGTGGCTGCCGTCCTTTTAGTAGCTTGGGTAGTCCTTAATGTCAGTGTAACAAGCACTGCTAGACATTACACTGTGTCCCCATCCTTCTGTTTCAGGGGTTTTCACTTCCCTGCATCCCTTTCCCCCTCCTCTGCCATCTCCCTGCAGGAATGGATTGCATTCCTAACTCAAATACCAGGGGCTCTCATTGCTCCCCATTCACTGTCCCGGGCAAGGAGCTGCCCCTGCCCCTGTCCTGAACTGGTTGTCCCTCCTGGGTCTTTCACACCCGCCCCAGGCCAGCTCCCCTCTGCTCTCCTTCCCCCTCTGGGCCCCAGCCAGCTTTATCTCAGAGACAGACAGAGAGATGACACACAGCTCTGTTCACTTGGCTGACGATCTCTCCCCAGTTAGCCCAAATGCAAACTAGCACAGCAAGAAGGAAAGGAAGTTATAGGAGGGCCTGAGAGAAACGCCATGCTCTGTGGCAACAGCAAAGGAAAAAGAAAAAGGATTTGATTTACAGAAAAAGGCTGCAATGTAGACTTCTGGGCCAGTCAGCAGGACTCATCCACAGACAGGACAGTTCCCACTTTGACTTCATTTGCTTGTACTCAGTAGTGATTTTCGCTTTATATTTCTCTTTATGTGCCCCTGGCTTGATGAACCATAAAATCATGGAACAGTTTGGGTTGGAAGGGACCTAAAAGATCAACTCCTTCTAACCCCTTGTCATGGGCATGGAACCTTCCACTAGAAAAGATGGAGGTGTAGCTTTTGATGCTGGCTAACAGCAACGCTCTGGAAGGAAATGTCTCCCTTTCTGCTTGTGTGAGTATTAAGTGTGGCTGCTGGGAAGGAAAAGGCCTGTCCTTTGGAAGAGTCTTAATCAGGGAAACCGGCTATTAACAGGTATATATGGAAAGGGTGGGGTTCCTTATTACTGCACTCATTTCAGCATCTCCTATCTGCCTCAGGAGTGCATCACGGTGATATCAGCCTTTATTAATATAAAACTCAGTATTACACACCCGTGATTACACCACAGGTGTAATTCAGTGGGCCTCTGACACTGCAGCCTATCTGATTAAAGTGGCAGTGGAGCGATCAGTGACACCAAATTAAGCTGTCAGTGTCAAGGATCTTTTGGTGTAAAGTTAAATTATATCCAAGGATTAAAACCTGGGAGACTGTGATCTAATTAGCTGGAGTTTATCCTGTGAGTGGTTGGGATGTAATAACTTGGTGATGCAGAGATGAGAATGCCCAGTGGCCAATTTTCTCTGTGGGAAAGTGAGAAATTACTTGGGTTTGGTATGTGCTGCATGACTCTTCTGTGTGGTTTTTTGGGGTTTTTTTTTTCCCAGTCTAAGGAATATACCTTTGTGGAAAGATGTATTCACTTTAATTCTTTTCCAAGCATGTATGGATTACAGAATTTTCCCTCTCTCCTTGAGGAAAAGTGTCTTTATCTCATTCCTGCCTTTATTACAGAGTTACCACAAAACTCTAATTAGGGGAAGCGTGTTTTTAGTGGTGGAGCTGCTGAGAAATTCATACTTCTGTTCTGAAGTCCGGTGTTGATGCTTAAATGCTGTGTGGGAATAAAAAAGCCTGCATTTCTTGCAAAACCAAACTCAATTATTCCTAATGAAAAATTTCCAGAAACCTTTCATTTTTATAGTACAGGTGTCTTATACTCTACTTTTATACAGATTTTAATAGAGAGATCAAAGTTAAAGACAAATCACCCTATCAAAACAGTTTCCTCATTAATTTTGTTAATATGAAAAATTATCTTGCTTTCTTGACAACACTCATATAAAACCATTTCTGCAAGACATTTAATTCTGTTTGAAATTACTTTTTTGTTGTTGTTTTAGTAGAAAACTATTCCCTCAGATGTTTCGATCACCTTTATTCAGCACATGAGTGCCAAGCGTTTCACCCAGGAGCTGCAGGGTGGCTTCAGATGGATTTTATGGGACTCAGCACAGCTGAGCATGAGTCCCACAATATTTACCCAGCCATGAGACAAGCAGGTGTAATTATATTGGCCTTTATCATTTTCTCATGGCTGCCTTGCTGATAAGCAGCCCTTGGTGAGGGCTGCTCACGCACGTTCGGCGAGGAAGCTGCGCTGTGTTTTCTGTGTCTGTGAGTGCACACAGAGACACCAGGGCTCCCCACAGTCCCATTCCAGCCCCAAAGGGAGGGGGAACTCTAATCTCTTTGTCAGAATTAAAGATTTTCTTGCCCTGCTGTTGGTAGTGGGCACTCTGTCGTGGTTCAGTCATGGCTCAGGATGCCCCTTCCCCTCTAACCCTCCTCGCTCCTCCATTCTTGGCTCTCTGAAATGGGGTCCCTCAAAGCTGACACTTCTTCAGAGAGCTCGGTGCCCAAACTGGCCTCGTTCTGCACAACTTGGAAATAAATAACCTTCTCCAAGTGCCGTTATGCTGTGTCCTCGTAATAGTTCTTGCTTTCTTTTCTTTTTCCTCCTCTAATCTCAGGCTGTCGATGTGCAGGAGGAGCCCGGTCGTTCTGCTCCGTCAGTGGGTAGAGGTGGCAAGAAGGTTTTTATCATCTGCCAGTCATGTGGATGCATATGAACAGGCAGGAGAAGTCACACTGGCCTTTAAGGAAAAGATGAGCTAAAAAAAAGTATATTTCAGTGACAGTGAGAAAGTGATATAAGGGATGAAAAGAATTGCGTGCAACTTAAGGAATGAAGAATGTTCCAGATTCAGCTTCTTTTCAGTTTCTTTTTCTCTCTGTCAATATTTAACTGTACAGTTTTAGGGAGGGGATGTCTTGGGATCAATACTTGTGTTTCAAGTAGTGCCTTTGACCCACTCACATGACAAGCTTGCTGCTCGGTGTCTAAATAAAAGCTCTGGTGATAAGGAACCGATGCTGTTCCCGAGTGAACTGTGCGGGAAATGTGCTGGTTACTAACTCACTTTCCACCTGGGGAGACAGACACTGGAGTGAAAGCTGAGCCTGAACTCGTGACTGTAAACATCAGACACTGGAAATGGTCATCATTGCTCACAGCTGAAGTCGGCTTCCCATTCCCCAGCACCCTTTTGTCATTACTTTGTCAGGTTTCTCTCTTGAGGGATGTATTTTCAAGCCTTCTCACCTCTCTCATTTCTCTTTCCCTCAGTATTGCAATTCCTGTGGAGCTTCCTCATACCTTTAAAACAGTTCCCACATCTCTTGTGGCCAGAAAATTCCCCATTCACCTCCTCACATCATCTGTGGGGAGCAAGAGAAGAGGTATTGAGGGTGATGTGAGGAGCTGGGGTTACATTTCTACAGTGGGTTTGGGATGGTTACTTTAAGGGCAAAACCTGAAATTTGCTCAGAATTTATATTCATTTCATGAAAATGAAGTTCTTCTTCCTGTTCCATTTTTAAATGGCACTTTTAATATATCCTGCTGTGTGCTAGCAAAAAGAAACATTTTTTTCTTTATGCTTCCTCCCACCTTCGGATTCTTTTCCTTTCACTCTTCACTTCCAGCATCTGATCAGACAATTTGTCTGCCTAAGGTTTCTCAAGATAAATACGTGATTTGCCATGTGCACCAAAACATGCTAAATGGATAAAAATAAGGAATGTTAAAGGTTTTTAAAGTCCTCAAATCTCTCTATATTATATTAATTTTCACAAGAAGAGTTTCATTAATTACTTTGGAGATGTTTCATATGGTGAGGACTCTTTCAGGCTTCCTCCCTTGATGCCTTTTTTTTCCCTTAACCAGAAATACATGCTCTTTTGCCTGATGCCATTTTTTATACTCCTACCATATCTCCCATGCATACCTTTTCCTTTCAGTATTTAATTGATGCTGGAGACTGTGCCCTGTTCAAAAACAATTACATTAATTCCTGAATTTTTCACGTAATATGCTGTATGTCTGCTGCAGCCTACAACGGCTTAATAACAAGGCTAAATGCTCTGTGTGGGTGCTGTGAAGATTAAGCTGGTCTGAGTATGGAAAGTGCAGAAAGTAAAGTGGAGGAGAAAGGCTTTTGTTCAGCTGAAGTGGGGTGAGAAACCTTTTCCTCCCCTGGGGCCACGCAGGGTTCCCAGACACCAGTGTCTCTTGCAGTGGCACACACCAGCCTCTATTTCCCAATCACCCGGACCTTGTACAATGCCCACAGACCTGGGGTGAGAACACGGCCACGGCCAGAGGGATCTGTGCCCCTCCCTGCCCCACAGCACCAGGATCCTTCAGCCTGCTGAGCCTGAAGCCCCCAGGGATGGCACAGCCCTCACATGGCACCCGCGTGGAGTTCTGCACCCAGCTCTGGGGCCCCAGCACGAGATGCTGAACTGTGGGAAACAGCCCAGAGGAGGCCACAAAGAAGAACACAGGGCTGGAGCACCTCTCCTGTGAAGACAGGCTGAGAGTGGGGGTTGTTTAGCCTGGAGAAGAGAAGGCTTCAGGGAGACCTTAGAGCACCTTCCAGTACCTAAAGAGGGTATAAGAGAGCTGGAGGAGGACTTTTCACAAGGGCATGGAGTGATAAGAGAAAGAGGATTGGCCTTAAGCTGAAGGAGGGCAGATTTAGATTAGATATTAGGATGAAATTCTTCCCTGTGAGGGTGGTGAGGCAGAGAGGTTGTGGACTCCACGTCCCTGGAAGTGTCCCAGGCCAGGTTGGATGGGGCTCTGAGCAACCTGGGATAGTGGGAGATGTCCCAGGGAGTGGGAACAAGATGATCTTTAAGGTCCCTTCCAACCCAAGTCCTATCAGTGGGGAAATGGGAGTCCAGTAGCATCCTTTGGGACAAAGGAGTGGAAATGGAAACCGGACAAAGATCAGTAGAGAGGATGAGGAACAGGGGTGGGACTTTGCAGGGCACCACGCTGGGGAAGTTACTGTCAGGGTGGAGGTTTCACACCTCTGTGCTCCAGAGTCAGCTTTCAAAATCACCCAAGAAAGGAAACAGCCCAGCCCTAGCCCCGTTCAGTGGGAGCTGTGTGTGCACAGGGATATTCCCGGGTGGAAAACAGCACCTGTGGTTGCAGTAGAGGGAAAAGCTCATCAGTTTGGGGAGGGTAATGGCAGGAGAGGAGGGAGGCCCACACTGGTGTGTGTACAGGCAAGGTGTTGCAAAAGGACAGTTGTGTCAGCAGCTGGCCAAGCCACGTGGATCTAGTGAGGCAGAACTTGTTGCCCTTAGCCTCATTCTAGGCAGCCAGATTGGCTAAACCAAATTTATTAACCCGGGATTTCATTTATAATTTCTCCTGGAGGAGAAAATTCAGAGCTCATCTTGTTCTTTTCTCCCCTCTCTAGCCATGCCTGAAAGGAAAAGTAACCAGCTGAGGTTTAAAGTGTCTGACAGCAGTCCTGATGCAATGGCAGTGCAGGGTGAAATAACCAGTTGCAAACCCTGCCTGGGAGCGCGGAAGATTCGCTGGTGCCGTGCTGAGGGACAAAGCTGCCGCTGGTGCCCGAGCTGTGGCTTCCCAGGCACAGTCCCACCCGTTTAGCCTCTGGGGTGGGCACTGCCCTCGGTGTCACTGCCTCAGCAGCCAGAAGTGCTGAGCCAGTGGCTGTCTATTTAGCAAGGGTTCCCATCCTGTCTCCCAGAGAAATCGGAGTTGCGTAAGGGCGCAGATTGGAAGTCCCGCTGGGGCAGTGGGGGAAAGGGAAGTTGTAATGGGATAAATGCATGCAAGGTAAGATCCTGTGGGAGAAGAGAGGGTGACAGGTTTCTCTCTGCTGGGTGGGGAGCAGATCATTCACCTGCTGATTCTTTTTAACTCTCAATCTGATCATCCCTCATGGTGTTTGACCGGATGTAAATTCCTGTTATCTGTTCATATATCCATCCCCTTGTGTCCAGCACGTCCCCGTGCCATCACTAACAGCTGCTGGAAATGTCAGACCCAGTCTGCAAAACTAGATTCTTCCCACTGTGTTCAGTTTCTCCTGAAGATGTGTACAAGCATGCCCTTTACACACCCCTGGACTGGGTGGCTCTGAAGAAACTCTCCCAAAGTTCTTTACAAGTCGGGCACACAAACCCTTCAGTTATAAAAGGGGAAACCAAGGTAATATGATGTGAGGGTCTGTAACAAACCCCTAGAGTATGAAAAGGGATGCATGGTGATTTTTAGACAAAAAAAAATCCCTATCATGACTGTCTGAGACATCTCACTCTCCCAAAGGTCAAGAGAAGAAGGTCAACAGGAGAGGCAGTTGTGTGGCCAGGTTCCTCCAACATGGGAGAGACGACTCATCTCAGAAATGGGAGGCAGCTAATAATGGACTGGCTATTTCAGTATCCTTCCTTGGTAACAGAAATGGATTGAACAATCCAAAGGTGGGAGTGAGCTGAGTGATCATAAAAAAAGCTGGGTCACCACGATAAGAATCGTGGATTTCAGGAAAGGTACGGAGCTGTTTGGCTGTTATCTGGGACAAAAGTCTAAAGGGTAAAGGATGACTGGCATTAAGATACTGTATCCAAAACATGCTGGTGACTTTCCTGATGCAGCAGCCAGCTGGAAAGCTTTGTCTGAAATGCCCTGCAGTCCCTGGAGATGAGTTTGGTACAGACAGGCGCAACCCCACTTCAGACGTGGCACAAACTCAAGTGTGGGGAACAGTTCCTTGGCAGCAGCAGACCAGAAGGACCCAGCTGTGAGCAGGGTACAGAGGATGTCCAGTGGCAAATCTGGCCTTCAGCAAGAATGGCCAAACTCTAAACAGCCTTGTGCTATTTTATGGGCTCTCTGGATTTGTTTGTGTTTTGAGATTCCAGCACGTTGTGTCTTGAGTGTTTCGTGTCCGCAGGAATGTGAACAGCATTAAAATCAAGATTAGGGTGATTGATACGGTGCTGTTTGTTTGCTAACCTGGTTCCAAAAGGTTATTCCACTTCGTAGTGTGCTCTGAGTTATAAATGAAAGTATCCTGATGTCTGGCTCTGCTCTGAAACGTGCACAGTGAAGCCAAAGGTTCACAGTGCCCTGAGCAGTGCTGACGTTGGTCTGCACACCGTCTGGAGAGACAAGGGATATACCTCTTGCTATATTAATATTAATAATAATACCAATGAAAAATAAGAGATTTGAAAGAAATCTCATGTAATTATCAAAGCCCTGTGATTCAGCCAGCTTTGTTGCCTTGCAGCCCTCTTGCACCCTAAATATGTTCTGTTAGCTGCTGCTAGAGGTTCCTTTTACTGTTACAAAGCTGGAGCATGAAGAGAAATATGTGCCATGTCCAGCTTTTCCTGTTCAGGGAGTAATTTTTTCCATGACGTCTAATCTTTTTCTTTTGCTGAACTGTCAGCAAAGCCAGACCACTTTGGCTTGGCGTTTCGCCCACATCCACCTACATGTTTTTCTTAACAGCAAACAAACTAATTAAATGCCTTTATCTTATGAGGCATTCCTTTCTCTCAGGTAGTTACTGATTAAAAAAAAATAAATAAAACTTCTCACTATTTTGAGAAAACGAGATGAGTCAGTGTGCTCACAGCCTGCTTTATTATTAAATAAGAAGCCAGGATCAAAAAAAAAAAAAAAAAAAGAGCAGGGTAGAAAAAAAAGTTAGTGCCGTCATATTGTGTTTGTAGCCAGTGAAAAAGGCTGTTCTCACTCCAGCGAGCATTTCCAATTTCTATTAAAATTCATGAGCAATACATTTGCACATGAAGGTGGACAGGGGTACATAAATGAGGCAGAGATACCTCTCATGTGAAAGATTATTGTAATAAAATGTAAATTATATAAACCGAAGTTCATATTGGTTCGTGTTCAATAGCCCTTTCAGTAATGCCAGCTGGAAGCAGAAAGGCAATTATTCAGAGTCAAACGAGGTTCTCCAACTCTAATAGATAATGATGACCTTAAAAAGAAGACAAAGCTTCAATTAGTAACTTTTTAAAAAACTGTACATTTTTGAAGTGAATTAATTGGGAATGGAAAAATTCAGACAGGTCATCTAAGCCAGCATCTGTTTTTGGGGCAGTGGGGCGTGGGGGGATAGCAGGATGTGTTCTCTGGAATTTGTATCTCCCAAGCAATTCCCCTGAAGATTTGGATAAATTCCCTGGATGTATCTTGTCCAGTGGCTGTCGGGACACATCTGTGCTGCAGAACAGCACGGGATAAGAAGGGAGCAGGAGCAAGGGACACAGAGCCTGGCTGGGTGGTTCCATGGGAGCAGTGGGGCTGGTTCTGAGATGGTTTCTCGTGCCAGGACCGAGGAGCAAAGGTAGTGCTGGTGAGGGCAGGTGGGTCTGGTGTTAACCTGAACTGATCCCTGTGGACCTCGTGGGCCTGAGCAGAAAGGTGCCACTGTCTGTGCACTGACTGCAGCACCCTGACCAACCCAAGGCACCAGCCAGGCAGCGAGTGCTGAACATGTTGATAATCTCCTGCCAGGACAGCAGCCACTGTAATGCTCTGAGCTAAAGTGAAAACAACAATAAAGAGGTTTTCAGTTGTCTCCTTCCCTAATATTAAGCCCAGTTCTAGGCTTGCCTGTGTTTGTCTGGAGAACAATTTGTGCCCCAAGACAAACCAGGAGACGCTTGCTGCTATTACCAGCAGCCCTCATTCTACCTTGGGAGGTGTTGCAAAATGTGTAAATCAGCTTAGCTTTTCATCCCTCGGTTTTCTTAATCAGGACTTCAACTCCAGCCTTTGATGCAGGCTTTACTCACAACAGACCTATTAAGTTATTTGCTCCTGCTATTGTATATCCAGGAGATCCACACATGCCCCACAGTTACATAGAAGCCATCCAGACTGACACCAGTGTTTACGCAAATCTGCAGGATTTATCATTTGGCGTAGACTTTGGGATAAAGTGCCAACCCTGTGTTTAAAAACTACCATGCCATGGAGTGGCACCGCAGCCCCAGAAGAGAAAGAAAAAAAAAAAAGGGGGGGAAAGAAAAAAAAAAAAAAGCAGGAGCTATTGGCTTCCAGTGGCACCATCTCCAACCCCAGCCTCCCAGCCCTGAATGATTCAGAGGCAGACTGAGATCGACCATGCACTGTTTTGATCCCTAATCCTGCCCTGTCCTCCTCCTTTGATATGCAGCGGAGGGCTGCTGTTTGCCAAGGGGTGATTAGGACACCAGATTCTGGAGGTTTGGTGGTGTTGGGCAGCGGAGAGTCGGTGTGGCCTGAAAAAGGAGCCGGGAAGGCCCCGTGGGTGGAGCTGAGGGTGAGTTTGGCCAGACAGTGATGGTGAGGAGGGCTAAACAACCCTGACACCAGCTCCCGTCCTGCCTTCCCACTGGGCCAGTTACAGCAGGAAAACAGGCTCTGCCAACCCAAGCACTGTGTGTGCCTGCAGACACAAATGTGGGAGTCCCTGCCTCATCCCAAAATAGCCCAAAAGTCATTGGCTCGTTTCAATGCCAGTCCTCCTCCTGCTTGTGAACTCTGTGGATCACTTGGGCTCCATTGCTGTTCCTAATCTTGGCCCTCATCTTAGCACAGGACCTCTGGGAGCTCGTCCTTCTGAAAAACACTAATCCCTTGAGGACGCTGTGCAGGCTCTCATCCCAGGCTGCTGGATTTACCTCATGGTAAAACAGGAAACTCTTCAGCTCCTGTTGAATGAAGCCCTGGCCCTGCCCTGAGCTTTCTGGGGCGTTTCCACTGCCTTTGGGCTTAGATTAGCACTGGTGCCACGTGGGTGAGGGGTTGGGGCTCCTTGTGTCTGAGGGACCCAGTGGAAAACTGAGGGACTAAAGAGTTGCACGGATCAACGTGTTCATGTGCCTGCAAGGCCAAACAAGCAAAAGCGAGGGAGTCATCCTGAGGGAAAACATTGATCTGTGATTTGTTCAGGTGTGTTTTGAAAAAAAAAAAAAAAAAACAAACAAAAAACCATGGCAGAAAGCAGGATGGTTAGGGGTTGGTTTAGCACGGGCTGAAGATCTCTTGGGCTTTGTGTCCTGTTCTGCTGTGTCCCGATGGACATTTAAAAATGGGATGGCTACCCTGTGGGTGAAGAGTCCTCATTCATTTTGTGCCAGCTCAGGGCCTGTAAGCAAGGATATCACCCCATCATTAGGGCTCAGGCTGCTCACAAAGCTGTAATTTCTGTTCGGTTCTGGTAGTCCTGTAAAACTGAAGAGTCAGCATCACCTGGGGCAAAAGGGTCATAATTCACTTAGGTTCAGCTCAGCATCACTGGATTAGAGTGCTGGGAGCAGAAGCTGAGGAGTTTGATATAGCATGAGCATCTGCAGGGCCTGTCTGGCTAAGATAAGGGCTGATTTATGTGGAGGCAAATTGTCTTTGATTGGCTCAGAAGGCAGATGAGATTTTATTGTATGGCTAAAATGAGTCAGTGCCTCCTGGAGTAATCCAGCATTGATTATTCTGGGCCAGATTCAACTCATTGTATGTATATATATATATAGTATATATACTGAACAGATATTATGGTTTGCACCTCATGAGAAGAAAACTACATCTTAAAAGCAGAGGAGATTGTGGTCTAGGCTTAGGACAAGAGGCAAGATGGGCGTTAGGTCTCAGAAAAGCAGAAGTTTTCCTCACTGTGAAGAGAAGTGAGTGGCAAACTTGGCAGATCACTGGTGCCAGGAATGCTGAATCAAACAGCTTCGTTTAGGACAAATGGATATTGAGTGTTCCTGGAAAGGCTGGAATAAGTTACCTGTTTGTAGGATGACCACTGGCTTGTAATCATCTTCTAGGTAACGTTGCTCAGATTATTTCTTTTGACCACAAAGGAAGCTTCTAGCAGCTTCTCATAGAAGCCACCCCCAACGCCCAAAATGTTGCCATGAAGACTCGATACACCCAAAACATCATCTGCATATGCCTCCAGCTGTGAGCTTTCCCTGCAGCCAGGAATCCTCAGCCAATACCTCCAACCTTTCAGAAACTCTCAGAAACATGCCTCCGTTTCTCAGATCGTCTTTAGTCAAGGCAGCCCTAAGCCCCAACCCTGACACAGGAGACTAAAGCAGCACTTCCAGCTCAGGGTGGAGTACACGATTACCCCTAGAGACAGCAGCACTTACTGGAGGTCTTTAAGTCCTTGCTTTTAGCAGAATGTTAGACTCAGCTCTTTGGTTCCTTCTGGGCTTGTGTCCGTGGGCATAACCCAACCCCAGTGTCAGCCCAGGAGCCTGGACAGCTCAGCCCAAGCTGTTGAACAATCAGCTTTGCCAGCAATCTCTCACACGCAGCCCTCGCCCCAGGAGGACCCATCGGAGGAGATACCCGGCTCTGCTACTCCTACATTCACTCCTCTGCCTCCCTCTAAACTCAGGCATGAGCCCAGTGCTCCATCTCCTACACCAAAGCCCTCTCGCAGTTCCAGTGTGTTCCAGGAGCTTCTCACGGCTGTGGCTGTTTTAAAAACGAAGTGGAGGCAGCCTGGGTGGGATTTGTCTTTCCTTCCTTCGGCCAGCCCGGTTCTCCTGGGCTCACCTGGGCTGTCTGCTCTCCCTCTCTGGTTAGTGCAGGGCACTCAGCTTACCCAGAGGCGCAGCCCCATGACTGAGAACGGTGGGACAGATAAATACACTGTGTTTTCCTCATTTTCTCTCCACTTGTTGCTGGGGGAGATTTGGCGCACTCGTAGGGACACCGGAAGTTCGGTGTGCTGCATTCCAGCTGGCTATGAAAATTTATATTTAAAGAACAACCTAAACAACAGTCATTGAGCGCTGCTGAGTAGCCCTATTCGCCTTGATTTAATAGGCTCTGACTTGGTCACGTATTTCTAGCCCTTGCAAATGTGTTTTTTTCAGTCCTCTGCTTGTGCTCTCAGTAATTAATTGGTAAGCATGTTACCCGCTGTGGTCTGAGTACAGCCCCTGACCCGGGATGTGTGGGAGGAGACCCTGCCCTGCTGCCTGGTCCTGCTGTGGGAGGACTCTGGAGTCCTTGGTGATGCTTAGACCCTTGGTGCCACGGATTTCAGCTCTGAGGAGCTGGTATGCTGTGCTTGGGCAGTGGGCTGAGCCCTTCCTTGGGATCCCTGTCTCTTCTAGAACAGCCTCTGAGACCACACATCTGTGTGCATCCAGCACGTGCTGAGCAGGAACGAATGGTAAGAGGAGGCCAGAGAGAGATGCAGCAGTCAGAGGATGACAAAACAAACCCACGGCCTCCTTTTTTTTAGGAGCTGTCAGAAAAACACCTGGTGGAGAGCTGATTGCAGCTGTTATCTGACACCAGGTGATATCGTGGTGCTGTCTTGGGTGGGGTCTGCAGAGAACAACTTTGGTACGGGAACACTGAAGATGTAATGGCTGGTTCAAACAGTGGGAGTCAAGGGAAATAAAAGAGGAGGATAAGAAAGTAATTGTCATAATTAGGCAGGAGGAGAACACTGAATAGGCTGTGTTGGAGGCAGCAAAGCACTGCTGGGTTACCTGCTGCAGGTGTTGAGCTGTAATGGCAAAGTCTCAAAAGGAAAAATTAGGAGTTGTGTAATTAATACCCTATGAATAATGCAAATAGGTGCCCTCACAAGTAGCTGTAGAACTGATTTTGTTACAGAGATGCTGCGTAATTCCACAATGTGCTTTTCGTTTCCAGCTCTCTTCTTGATGTTCTTCCTCCTCCTCCACATTTCTGTTGCAGGAGCTGGCTTTCTTCTCACTGAATTCCTAAGTTTGCCATGTCTGTCCTCCTTTTGCTGCTGCTAGAGAGAGATCTTTAGTAACTCGGCCTAGCTCAGATAGGAGGAAGTGAAAGAAGGAACCCTGGGGACCTCCATTGTAGGTGGCGGGGAGAGGGAGAGAGGAAAAACCCTGCCTGACTGTGCTGGGTGACAGACAGGCCGAGTTACAGAGGATGTTGGCAGCTGTACTCCCAAAAAACACTGGAACAGCTGCTCCAGGGAAGCAGACACCTGCTGCCTCCAGCCTCTGGAGATCCCACTGCAGCCCTGCAGGGTACAGAGGGGAGGGAAAATCTGCACCGGAGGGGGCTGCAGTACATGGGCTGTCCTTTGTGTTCGTTTGCCTCCCTTCCCCCCTGCCCTGTGAGTCACCGAGGATTCACCTTTCAACTCCGGGTGCATGAATTCACCAGGATTCAAAGGGCAGAGCCCAGAAAAGGAGCAGGAGATGAAGAGAGGCTTAAGCACCCTTGCAGTGGCAGCTGGCACACCTAAGGAAAGGAAGGGCAGGCTGGAGCCTTGGCACGTGTGGTGGCTGCAGGCACAGCTGGGTGCCTGGGAGGTACCTGGGTCACCCTGCAGTGACAGCACCCCTGCAAGTGCTGCTTCAAGGGACACCAAATGTGGGCATCTAGGAGTTGGCTTAGGATCTTGAAGCCAAGACTGAGTTGAAAGAAGGACAGGACAGATACATTTGCTGCTTAATGACCTTTTCCAGACAAGGGATCAGCATTTAATGTAGCCTAGGCACAAAGTTGGCACCTAGATTGGAGCAGCCATTCCTCGGAGAGCTTCATAACTTCTTACTTGCATGTATGTTAGAAAATATCTCACCTGGATGTGAGCATTTCTGCTGAGGAAATCTTCCTGTCCCAGGTTCTTTGAATGGCTTGATTGAAGGATGGGATGTCAAATAATACTGAATTTAAACCATGGTTAAAGGATTATTTCTTGGCTTCTCAACAACAACACATTCCGTGGAAACCTGGTGATCTTAAGTGTGTCACAATATAGTATTTATATCCTCATTAGGTATTAATTGTGTCACAACTTGTATCTGCAGCCAAACTCTGCTGGCATCAGAGCTGTTTGTACTGACAACTTCCCTGCTGTCGGCCAAATGCCTTTTGGGCAAAACTGGAGGATTGGATTGGTTGTTCAAGAAGAGCTTTAAGGAGTTAAAAGCACTGGAGGGGGAGCCAAACCCAAAAACTGAGGCTGGCTTTGGCCTTCTGGCAGGTTTCTCCAGCAGCAGTAATCACTTCCCTCTTCCATTTCACTCAACTCTCACGGTCTTTCGGGGAGCAGCAGAGCTGCCCCCAAAGCCCCAGCATCTCTCAAGAGCTGGGCTGTGCCTCTCCCAAAACACTCCTCTCCAGAAATTAAACTTTCTGTGGAGCTGAGGCGCTGGGGCTCGCTCTCCCTGCAGGACACCCAGTGCCTTGCCCAGGAGCGAATCTTCTCTGCGGCTGGGTCTGCTCTGGCTGCTGGCACAGGAGCTTTGATATCTGATCAGGGAAGATAATTGAAGCCTCTCAGGAGACCTTCGAGGAAGCCATAATCCTCTGGCACGACAACGTGGCTGGTGAGGAGTGGCAAGGGCTTGGCACAGAGCCCCTGGCACTCGCCAGGCATTGGAAGGGGGCAAGGGGACATTTTCAGCTGAGAGATGCAAACCTAACTTTGCTGAGAGACTTGATCCACTTGGCTGGAAGTTTTTGCCTCTTGTACCTTGGTCTCTGTTGAATTTTGTTAATCTGGGATACATTCAGGGCCTTAGAGCAAACCTGGGGAAACCAACAGAGCTTGGGAAAACAGAAGAAGGGCAGGAAGAGGCTTGGTAAAAAGCAATGTAGCTCTGCAACTGACCGCTTTGTGTGTGCACGTGTGTGTCTGCAATCGAGCTAAGAAATGCTTGGTAAATA
Organism: Mystacornis crossleyi; assembly: GCA_013400655.1. Taxonomy (NCBI): domain Eukaryota; kingdom Metazoa; phylum Chordata; class Aves; order Passeriformes; family Timaliidae; genus Mystacornis; species Mystacornis crossleyi. The sequence continues at coordinate 37,921 of VYZQ01000160.1, forward strand.
CCTTCTTTGTGGGCCAAAAAATGACCTTTAGAGGAGTAACAGTTATTAAAATATGGTGAAGAAGGCAGCTGGGGGACAAGGGGAGGAGTCATAGAATGGTTTGGGTTGGAAGGGACCTCAAAGATCATCCAGTTCCAACCCCACTGCCATGGACACGGCCACTTTCCACTAGACCAAGCTGCTCAGAGCCCCATTCAGCCTGGCATAAAGAAACCACAATAAACCACTGCAAAGAGATAAGGTCAAAAGTGAGTTACTTGCAGCTCCTTTAGTTTTTGGTGATGCCAGGGCAGCATCACCATGTACCATTTTGGACCCAAGTCCAAAATTCAAACCTGGGTTTGAATTTGGGTTATTGGGATGGGATGGGGTTGGTGCTGTTGTCAACAAGTAGCATTGTAGAGGACTCAGCAGGAGTTTGTATCCTGTCTCATGTGACTGCTAGAGAGAAGATAAAGATACTTCCTCTGCCACAAGAGGAGGTAGAAGCAGAATCCAAAGGCAGGATGCCTTTAGACTGATCAAATAAATGCTTTCAAGCATTTTTTAATGTGTGCATATATATACGCACAGACGTATATATTTACGTGTCTGAATACGTATAGCAATGCATATGTATCTATAAATATTTTTTGAAATGGTAACTGAAGGACAGTGTAGGATTCTGGAAACATTTAAATATTTACTATAGATAAGGTGGACACTGTGATAAGTGACTGGGATGTAGAAAGTTTTCCCTATGAGCACTGTACTTCCTAACAGCTTAGAGAGGAATTATGGTTTGATTTTCCATTGGTCTTTTAACACAAAGGCAAAACTGAATTTGAGGAATGCTGATCTGACCCAGATTGTGCTTTCGGGGTTGGGAACAACCATACCAATGTTCATGGCTGAGCAGGTGGATGTTTTTTCCTCTTTGCAGATGGGATTTGATTTCTTTCTGACAGCAGCA
>VYZQ01000161.1:5683-26382 GCA_013400655.1 Mystacornis crossleyi
TCCACAGAAAAACCAGTGTCCTTACCTTTTTCTTCTTGCATGTGTGAGCTGAATGTGCCTGAATGAGCATTACTGAACAAGTGCATAATCTTTGTGAGCCCTTGCTATAAAAAAAGACATGCCTTTAACTTCTACATTGCGACAGAAACCCGGGTGTAATTTTAGGAGAAGTTTCATCAGGTGACTTCTGCCTGCACAGAGCAGAAGAAGGGTCTGCAAAAGTCACTGTGCTGAAAAGCCAAAGCAGGTACTGCTGCTGCTGCAGAAGTCTTGAGGTGATTCATGTGCATTGGATTCAGTCCATCATGGAAGTTCACCCCATTCCCTGTCTGTGGAGGAGGGCTCCTTTAACTTGCTTGCCATGTGGAAATCATGCTGGGTTATTATTAACCACTGAGAACTCTGCAGTCAGCCTTTTACAGAAGCCCAAGAAAAATTCGGACAGTGGGAGTAAGGATAAGGAGACTGGGAACAAAATTCTAGAAGCATGCTCCATGTGTTAATTGTTTTTGGCTTTTTAGAAAATGTTAGAAAACAAGTGAACTTCCACAGAAAACTGTCTGTACACATAAAACCCATTAGCACTTAGGTGCCTTATTGTCAGTCACAGAGAGAGGGTCTGATGGCAAACTTTCAGTCTTTGTCTGACCCTGGTTCTTCCACAGATAGTGTCTGTGCAGCTGGTGCTGTACCCACCTGATGAGCATCATTCTCCAGTACTTTCAAACCCACCTCTTCTAAAAACTCTATGTTTAGCTCTAAAAATCACATGTAATTAAATACAACCCAATTCCAGCACTGTACAAAATATACGTTCTTAGAGTTATTACCCAAACTGTTACATATGCATAAAAAGTTTGGTTTTAATTGGCTGTAAGTTCAAGGAAGTTGATAATGGTCTGGTTTGTTATGTTATTTTAGTAAACAAATGCAAAATGTTTCTTTAACTTTAAGCAGCTCTGAAACTTGCCTACTGTAACCCATAATCCTCTGATATTTTTAGACGAATGCTTTTAGCCCAGACACCATGAATGCAACAGATTCTACATAGCCTTCTGTGGTTTCTTAGCATAAAATTAATCTAGGATTAAACAAACAGTAAGGAAAAAAAAAAAACCCACCAAATACCCAAAACCACAGAACAGAACTATTTCTACAACTTGAAGAATTGTGTCATGTTGTTAAAAAAAGTTCATGCTTTCATTTTTGTCATATGGAGCTTTTCTTAGCAAGGATCATCTAACACTACTGGAACTGATGTGCCACCTTGCCTGTATGGTATTACAATACCCCTGAGTAGATAAGTACAGCTGCTTCTGACAGAGATTCACAACAAAACTCAAGTGGGTCCTTTATACACTTGAAAAAGGCTGGACTTGCTCGCTTGAATAACAAGAAGAATATCTAGCTAAATAGGATAAAAATTTAGGAAAACACTCTCACTGCCAATAGTGCCAAAAATCTGGAGGTGCCGTCAATAACTCTGTCATCACTGACACGTATCAACAACTCAGAGTATGAAAACCTACATCTTATACATTTCTATTCATTAGTCTTCAATGCCCTATTATGTATTTTCCTTTCTTATTTCCTTTTTCTCCCCATCACCCCTCCTTGCCTCTCCCCTTCCCCGACTCTGGAGCTCTCAGAAACGATCCAGTCATCATAACACACACCTTTTTTAAAATTTCCTTTTCCCAAAACCTGCATTTCATCTACAAGTCTTCTGCATCTGTGTAGCTGTATAATTAGCTGGAGGTCTCATTTTTTATTTATGAAAACAAATTTTCTGCTCATTATTGTTGTAAAAGAATATAAACCTCAAAGGTATAAGGTCCAAAATAAATATTAAAAAACCCCTCCAAAGTTCAAGGATTGTCACGTTTTTAAGCCAACCTTTGCATATTGGGCACCTTTAACTCTTGTTTTCAATGTTCATATTTAGAGGTACTGCAATCAGAAAAAGTAAAGGTTATCAGAGGAGCAACCCTATGAGTGAATGTTAAAATAAAAGGAATGCAGGGCTATATCAGTGCTGACACCTGGAAAGGTTTTTTCTCCTCCCCCTAAGTTTCTGTTTGGAAAACTCCATCCTTCAGAAAAACAAAAAACAAAAACCAAAAACAAACAAACAAACAAACAAACAAACAACCCACAAAACCCCAGAAACTCACAACCAAAAAAAACCTCCACAGGTTTAGAAACAGAAGGCACTCTATGCAGAAAAAAATGCTTTCTAATCTAATAAAACTATTTAGTTTTGTGCATTTAAAAGCTACCAAAGATGTGGATCAGTACATACTAATACAAAAGAGAATAAAGTAAATAAATGCTCCGAAGAGGAAGTGGAAAGTTTTCCAGTGAAAATAGGGAGTATGAACAACTTTATCAAATATGTTGAACTGAGAATTTATTCTATTACTGTCTCATCACAGCCTATCTGCATAGCACAATACCGATCTACAAATAACCTCTCTTATACTGCTATTGTGTATTGCCTATTTATGTTGAAATTTCCCTAGAATAGTCACATGGTTTTTCTGCTTCACTGTTCAAACTATGCATGATTTCATCTTTCAGTAACATTCAGAGGAAACACACATTTTCAGTACAAAATTGGCCTAATGCACCTCTTACATGCATGGAAGAAAAATCTACTTACAGAATTCAGGTCTGGCATACGAAATACAGTGAAACATTTTGACTTCAAATGAAAATACATGGGAATGCAATTTTAAATTAGGTATAAGTGCAAATTAAAGGTATCCAAGAAATTCTACACAGTATGACGGGGTTTTTTTTATGGGCACAGGTTCATGATAAGACTTAGCAGAGGCCTGTAAGTGGCAGCTGATTAAGCTGCCCGTTCTTCACTACAGTCTCAAGCATCCCAAAGAACTGTAAGGTACTTCACAAGCTACTAAAATTCAAAAATCTAATGAAATGTACTTGCCCCATCAGTACAAGAGGCAGTGAGTCCCCATGCACAGGCACAACCCTTCTTATTCCAACACTTACAACGGTGTGCATAGTGTCAAAAAGCTTCAATTTTGATTTCTCTGGCACAATTATTTTTTCCTCATAATTAACCAACTGGATATTAAAAAGTTTAGCCCGATTTGTTCTGGCACAGAACTAGATTCAATACAGATTTGATTGAAAAATTACTCCCCTAGTTACCCATCTGGATTACAACAGTGTAAACCACCAGAAAAATATGGATCAATACTACACTCAAGTCCATTCTGATGCCCCGCCTGATGACACAATGCATTGATCGAGCAGCAAACATTGACAAAAGAAAGCAATTAGTTTAAATCTTGAAATAAAATTTCCAATGTCTTTCTTCTCATCCCTCTCAATAACTCACTTGTGTGTCTCTTCTGTGGAAAAGTGTCCCATTCTTCTACGCATTTAGGTGCTAAACCTATTGTGAAAGAATACAGTGGGACTCTGTTCCCTGGGGCTTTTTGCTGAGCTCTTCATATCCATAACCAAGCAGCTACACATAAAATATTAGAAACCCAGGTAAAAAACTCCCTGTACTCATCTTTTGAGACTGCCTAACTGAAAATGTACTACTGTAAGTTTGATCTGCAGAACCAAAGTTCCACTCTTGTCAGGTCAACATTTGGTTTACTGATTATTTTTTTCGACAAAATGTTTGCATCAAGGTCTTAAAATGGCTTTAGGAAGTAGGACAGCAATTCCAGTGTACTCTGGAATACTGGTGAGGCATGAAAATGCCATTAGTAGTGCTCTTAGTTTTATGCACTGTATTAAACTTAAATTCAATAGAATATACAAATGTAAGTTTGTTTCTCATTAAATTACTTGTTAACAAAGCATAAAATCATGTCATTTTTTAGGTAATTTTTTATCAGGTAATCATGGAGTCTGAGTTTATAGCATTGAACGAAATTGTCCCAAAGGATTTAACATTTTTCATAAGACACGGGGAAAAAACAAACAAACAAGAAGATACCTTATATTACACTGCTATTCAACGCTTGTTTACATTACTTGTAAAAAAGAAAAAAGGAAAATATTTGTTCACAATATGGAGGGGGTGATGGCAAAATCCACCTCGGTATCTCTTGAGATTTGACCACACGCTTTCAGTTATGCCAGCACTGCCTCTCTCTGGCTATGTTGGAGCAGGGTAGCTCCATAACACACCCTGCAGTCCTGCCTCTGTCACCAAGCTCTTTTCAGCTCCTGCCTGCAAGTTGCACATAGGTTTCCTCTGCAGGGAGCCAGGGTGCAAAGGCCTGGGAAGAGGGTGTGAGTCTGAACACGCGCTCTTGGCCCTTGTGCACCTGGAGGCCGGGAAATACCTTGGTTCCAATAGAAGAGAGAGGGAGATTTTAGTCTATTTATACAAAGGCTGACATTTTTGGGACAAAGTAGCATCAAATTAGAAAGGACAGGGAGGCAGAGATGCTAAGAATCAGGGACTGAGTGAAGTTCCAAAAAGCAATTAAGAAATGATGACAATTATTATCTCCTGTTACTGAGAGATTATAATGGCCTAAAGATAGAGATTTAAAAAGTGTTCACATACAACTTTTCTTGCTGTGATGATGGTTTTGCTGCATAGATCTTACTGACTCTAGTAGGAGTTAGGCAACTCTGTGGTGTGGAGCTGTTTGTAGCAGGATTTTACAATCTCTCTTGAGAGATTGTACAGAAATGTATGCTACTATTGCTTTTGTTACATAAATGTAGTGTTAAAATTTAGCAGTCACCCTTCTCCCAAATGCTCTTTGATATCTGCAGACCATAAGAGAGACCGGTGCACTCAGATGCTTTGCATGAAGAATTCCTTGACCACAGATTATTCTGTGACTACTGCCCTGCTGTAAAATGAGATTGTGCACACCTGGCTCACACATGAACCACACACAATCTTCTTTGACTTTTCTAGGCCTTGATGAAAAGACAGACACATACTGCTACAGTTTCCGTATCTAAAGGATTAATGAGGTTATTTAGGGAGTGTTATGACAGTTATGATTTATCTAGAAGATAGCATAGAAGTATCACCTTATTTTGCACGGAGCAGGGTAGGGCAGGAGCCTGGCTTGCATTTACAAATATTATTCCTATTCTGTTGGGAATTTTCTCTCAGCTGGAAATATGTTGACATGATAAGGGAAAAAAGGGGAAAACCAACCTCATTAACAGTTGTGACAGAGTTGCCTTCATTATGAAAAAGAGGTGACTAAGGGAGGTATGACACAGGCCTGTAAAATGATAGATGGTTCAGAGAAAGCATGTGGGCAGTGATTACTCACTATTTCTTACAGTATAAGGCTTCTTCTACACTCACGCTATGATGTGACTTCAAAATAAACAAAAAGGAGGGAGTTGTGCAGGGAACACCGTGTTAATTCATGCAGCTTGTTAATCCATGACATTATGAAGACAAAGAATTAAGAATGCCAAAGTAAGGACTTGAATTTCTGTGAGAGACAGGTCAGTCAGTGGCTATTAAAAGTTTTTTTCAGGTGCAGTTTTCAGCTTGGGAAGGGGGTTAGGAATATGGTTAGGAAGGTGGTTGAATATTTAAAAGAATTGCTGTTTGTCTTAATGTTTCTTCCTTAGCTACGTGCTAATGGCCACTGGCAAAGAGCGAATAATGGAGCGGCCTTTATGTCCCTTTTTCCCAAACCTTGTGGTTTTCCATAAGGTAAGCTGTTCATAACAGTTAAAAACTGTTAATTTTTCATGGCATTTTCCTGGCTTTTACCATCTGATGGGACTCTGATTTATGCCAGCCCTTGGATTCTCATTTTGCCTATGCACTGGCATTTGTGATGAGCTGGAGGGATTGTCATGTCAAAGTCACTCTTTCCTTAAGCAACAGTCAGATACTTGCAGTTCTAAAGTAAGTCTTCTTATAAACTGAGACCTGTGTTTACTATCAGGAAACCCTGACTCAGATTAAAAATGCTCCCCTAAACTGGGATTAAATACCACATTTTCTGTGGACACCATGATAATTAAAGTTGTGCTATAAACTGGAGTAATTTTGTCATCACTTCTAATCCAGGAAGGACTTCAGAATTCCTTCTTGTGATGATGATCACTAGGAATGGATACATTTTCTAGTGCTACAACAATGTTGCTAGAGTGGATGGTATATTTTTCCCCACTTCTAAGGTCAAGTCCATTTTCTGCTTAGTGAACTCTTTAAAAATGATCTGAAGTAGGTATTTAGTGACTTGGCAGTAGGTAGTAGTAGGTAGTGGGCTTTAGAATGAATAACGGTAGAAAAACTGAAGGGAAATATTTTTTCATTTGTAGGGCTTCTGCTTCCTGCTCCTTAATTTAGGTATAGAAAATTCAATATTAACTGACCATGTAAATGTATGGTACAAGCTAAATATTGGGTGCAGGGTGGACAGAAGATATTTAAGTTGTATTTCCTGGAAGGTCAATTTTTAGTAAGTATGCATGCTTAAATACGGAAGTTAATTCCTCAGCATTGAACATTTTAATGCATGGCTGACCTTCCTCGAAACTCCAAAAGCAACTCTGGGTAACTTTATTAGGTGCACATTTCCCCAGCTTCAAGGTTTAACATGAACCCAGCAAATGATAAATATATGTAGTTACATCAATTTTTCATGGCCATTAAGCATTAAATGGATACAAGTGACTATAACTCATTTGCTGCCCAATTTATATACCCTGTATATAAGCGGGTTTTTTTGTATACAAAGTTTTTTACTGCATTTCTGTCACCATTGTATTTCTTCAAGCTTAGGCTTATATTTCCTGGTTTCAACAATGTGCCAATGAACAGACCAGAGTGGGATTCTATTTGATACTGTGCCTGAGAGTGTGAAGATACATTATATTAGAAATCCATGGGAGAAAATCAATGCTGTGATCGGTAACTATACACTATAGATTAATTAAGGCCAGAGGCAAGGGATTGAGCCCAGCACAATCCTTTATTCGGTTTGATTGCAAACACAGTGGTAAGCAAACTTCTCTAAGACTGTTCAAAGTTGAAGGTCATGTTGCACAGCATTGACAAGGTTTTTTGTCCCACAGAATTTCAGAGAATCTCTCAGTCTCTCTATGTAACAAGGAGATACTGTAGCCACGTGAGTAAACCTCCAGTGTTCCCTGTGCTGCTCTGATGTGGAATGGCATGTCATTTGTTTGGTGATTTTCTCCAGACTGGCAGTTACATTTTAGATTTATAAATCCCTAGATTATTATCATGATCAATCATTGTTATCAGTGCACAGATTCCCTATTAGGGAACCTTTCCCTGATGCCTTAGGTTTTAACTTTTATATTTTTTTAATCCTGTACTGCCTCGGGAGTAACTCTGAGGTTTCGTGTGGCCTGTTAGCTGCTGTTCTCACATGCTGGTTAGACATAACAAACCCTCTCTAGGTTTGCTTTCCAAGGACACCTCAATCGTCTCAGACCCCAAAATGTGTAAACTAAAAGCCTTTGAGAGGAAGGGGCAAACTTGGGGTAATTACATCATTAACTGAAGTTATAATTGGAGAATTAACCTTGATATGCAAATGGACCAAACTTATAAAAGTGTGAAGAACCTGTGACCCAGTGCCCATCTTGGGTGGAGCCTTTTGACTGCCCAGGGTGTACCTTTGAAGGCCCTTCAAATAATTGCTTACTTTTATTCTCCTTTTTTGTCTAGCCTCTGTTCTCAGGTAGCCACTCCAGGCATCATCCCTGCTGGACTGAGTTCTGCATTATTATTTGTCTGTATGACTTCTTACAGTAACTAGAAGAACAGTGCTAAGTAAGTAGTACCGAAAGTGACAGAGGGATTGATTTGGTTCTTCCTTGGACTGTACTCAACATAATCCCTCCTGCACCCTGCACAGAACGCCCTGCTGTCAGCTCATTGCTCAGATGTGGCAAAACTACTTGCAGCATTTAACCCAATGATCAGTAATATTTTTAATTAATGCAGCAATATCTTGAGGTTAGAGGCTTGTTTTTTTAAAAATTAAACCCAAAAAACAGCTGAAGTCTTTTTCCAACTTCAGTCCATTTGAAGTAATGCTCAGAGTCACTGAGCAGCCAGAGTCACTAGAGTAAGGGAAAACACATATGGTGTGAGCATGAATGTTCTGATAAAGCAAATAAAAGCCCAGCTGCAAACACATGGCAAACCCTTCATTACTGACCTGATCATCTTCATTTCATGGAAGACACCAACTGCTACAAATCTAGTTAATGATTGTTATGGCCAATTAAAGTGCATAAAGTCATCTATTGTTATAATCCCAGCACAATTAGGAGTAACTCTGTATATGTAACGTTTTCAATGTCTCACTGAAAATGAAGCATCTCAAAGTAAATGCTGTTCTCTGATGCTTGAAATGCAGCTTTCCAGAACTATGTTCTCTGCTGAATGTTTTTGATAATGGTGGAACAAAGATCTTTGATTTTAAGAACTTTACCAGCACATCCCTGTGCAATTTTAGTGCATTGCTCATCCTCCATATAAAGTAGAAGCATTTCTATCTTTACACATCCCACACCTACTGTAACTCCAAAATATCTCCCAATTTACAGAGCTTCTGTAACAATTACTCTCTGCATAGTGTTTTCCAGGTCAAACAGTTCTTTTAAAATAATTAATTAGCTCTGTTTTGGTTACACAATTATTCATGACCTGGTCTCAGTTTACCCTTATTGTTTTCATTAATTATAATGCTTACCCAGGTAGTCCCACTAAAAAACTATGGTTTGTTTGGGAACCACTTACCTTCACTGTGCTTTTATATTTGTTACCAGTGCTAGTCACCTCAATTATCACGGGATGTTTTTTATTTTCTGATTATGTAGTTGACATTTTTTATGCAAGGCTTTTACAAATGAGCTCTGCTGTGAGGGATGGGGATATAATTATGTTACTGAAACTATGGGGAGGCTAATGGAGACAAAGCATTTAATTAACAACTAGAAGTCATTTGAATGCTTCAAAATAAGAAATTTTTGCACGGTTTACTCCAAAAAAAACCCCAACTTTCTTTTGTTAGAAATGCATTATCAAATTGAGGATTAGATTTGTGCTTTCAGGGGGATGTTGGGTTTGTCAGTCAGGCCTGTGACACACAGGCATCACAACATTACTGCACCGCTCAGTGATGTCTGAGGACAACACAGAGAGTACTGAAAAAATCGTACCTGCAGCACAGAAGGTGCCAGAAACCACGGTCAGCTTAACTGAGTGCATAAAACCAGAAATTCTTGAATATATGGCAAAGGAACAGCATAAATAAAATGTTATTTCCTAGGAGAGAAAGAGGAATATATCAAACTTTGAGTGAGAAAGAAGCAATCATACTGTAGAATCTCCCAGGAAAAGAAAGGGAATTTAGCTTCCCAAGACTGTTCCAGTATATGGTATTAAACTCTTATTACAGTACATTGTTTTACTCTTTACTACTTTTTTTTTTTTACTACTTTACAGCTCTCTTCACAAGTAAATCAGCACTGTAACTTCTTGGGATGCAGTCTGACTGGTCTAGAAATACCTGTCTCTCACGTTCTGCCGTTTTATATTGGACAATGTGCTTGGCAGTTGTTATCTTCATTTACAATAGCTCACTGGGGACCAAGCACCATTAACATCCCTCCGTGGTTTGATTCCCAGAGCTAGCGTCTGTCAGTTTGGTTCCAGAGACTTTGCAGTCACTTCTGCAGTTTTGTGAGGTATGACTCCAGAAGTCTCTCCACCTCTCTGCCCCTTTGCCTTTCCAGTCTCCAGCTACTAAGGAGCCTCTGAACTTTGGAATTAACTTTGCCATGCCCCATTTAACACAGTTATTTTATCAGTCTTGTAAGGTTTCTACCGACTCGGTTTGTAGCTGAGGCATAAGGATCTCTTCAGACACTTGCTGATTATGTCCCGGTAGCTTTTCCTGGTTTGTTTAAGTCTTAATTGTAAAGTCCTGATCTTGGGCCATGCAGATGGTGCAGGGCAGCTCAGGAGTGCATCAGGACTGTGGGGCTGCAGAGCCTGTGCCCAGCTGGGGTAGGGAGCACAGCTTTCTCCGAGGCCTGACCCCTGCCGCAGCAACCCCTGCAGGGTGTGCCCGGGGCTATCTCTGTGTAAGGCTTAAAGGGCATATGCTGTTCCTAATAGGGTGAGAAGCTCTTTTAAGCTAAGGAAAACACAGATTTTGCAATATTAGGGACTTACTGAAAGTGTGAGGATGAGGCATAATTTGAACATTCATCCACATAAATGTGCAAGCATTTTCTACCTGCAGGTCCCATAATGGATACAGTAAAATTAAAGCTATTTAATGGATTCTTTTCTAAGGTACCATCTGCTTCAGTGCAGTATTTAACATTCAGGACTCTATTTATAAACAGGAAGAGGTGTAGACTTCAAAGCTGGATTTGCACATCCCAGCACTATGGCCACCTCACAAGCTATATATATATATATTTAACATGATACAGATCTACAGACCAAGCCTTGTATGTTTAACTGAAGGAACAGAATGTGAAAGTGAAGGCTTATACACCCTCCTCCCCAAGCTTAAACTAGAAGCAATCAGTGGGCGATAATTCTTCTTATCATTCTATTTTCATTAAATAGTCACCAGCATGTGAACATAAATTAGAGAAATAGAAATTGCATAACTGCTTTGCTATGATACAAATGTATTTATAAATAGACATCGCAAAAGAATTCCCATTATATTGATCCAACAGTTTAGCTTTAGTCTTGCCACTAAAAATTTTTCTTTTCTGGTCAAAATATAAAATCAGTTGTCCATGACACATTTGCACATATGGTATTTGGATTTGATGCAGTTTCTGCCTAAACCAAATAGCTCAAAGAGTGAAGGAACAGTCCAGAGGGATTTGTGGCTCTCTGTCTGAGCTAAGCCATCAAGCAAAGCAAGCCAAGGTTTGTCTGTCTTCTACACAAAGGCAAGAGAGGAGGCTAATACCAGCCAAGTAGATTTGGGGTTGTGTTATGTCTTTGTATTCTAATGATAAATTTTTCTGTGAAGAAAGAACCTTTAAAGAACACAGTCATGGTGTTTGCATCCCTGCTTTGTGAAAGAGCCTGCCAGGCACGTCAACATACACAGTGAAATAGTTAGCAATTTCTTTAATTTTTTTTTTTGGTAATAATGATTCCTCAGAATCTCCTTTTGGTTTCTTCTACAATTGTTTTAAATTGGGAAACACAGCTATGAATTTTTGTTTCAGACATGACCCAGGGAAAAATTAGTAACTTACAGAGATTTACAAATAAAAAGTCAAATTCTTTATAAGCATGCTCTCATGGTTGCCAGGAGTATCATCTGCTAGCAGTTTTGGTTTCATCCTCTTCAGTCAGACAGAACTCCTGGATCACGGGAAGAGTGGTAAGCATTGCAACAGGCTCCGCAGGGAAGTTGTGGATTCACGATCCCTGGAAGTGTTCAAAAAATGAGTTGACATGGCCCTTTGCTGTATGGTTTAGTGGTCATGGTGGTATTCAGTCAAAGGTTGGATTTGATAATCTTGAAGGTCGTTTCCAACCTTAATGATTCTGTGATCTGTTGAAAAAATTTAAGCTGTCTTTTATTACATATTCAAATGGGTTGCAGATGTGAAAAACCCCACCTTTTTGATACACCCATAAATAAACTTAAGATGAAATCCAAGTGCAAACAAATGCAGTACTTTTTTTGATAGAGAATATGAAAGCAAAACTGCCTGAATTGTAAATGGATTTATTTTCAGAACTTATGTTTGACATTCTTGGCTGAAAAGGAGAACTAATTTTGACATTCACATTGGAAAGGTACATTTGCTTCCTGCCGTGGTTGGCTTACAGTGCCATCAACGTGTACTGCATTTTCCCTCAGGAGGCAATGTGCAGTGCAGACCTTATGCTACAAACCTCCCTCTCAGTAGACCCATGAATCTGGGCCTTTACGTATGGGACAGGAAATGATGTAGAATTGCTTTGTTAAAATATTATATTTTGATGTGTCTTTCATCAAAAACATTACATGAATATTTAATCAAAAATTTAAAGGAGAAGGAGGGCGTGGCTATAAACTTACTCATGTATGTGTTTACTTTGTGAATGTCATTGGATTGCAAACCAGAGAAGAACAGATCTGTGTTCCTAGGAGTTCAAATGTTAAGTAATTAATTCTTAAGATGAGGTAATCTCTCCACAGTGTGTATATTCTGTCTGTCCTAATTGAATCATGATATTTGACCAGAAAAAGATTGAGCTTTGAAAGTGATTTCCTTGTATATAAGGTGTGTATCTTCAAGAAAATTGTAACATGATTAAAGGCAATAAAATTGTTGCTAAATGCAAAGAAAATTGCCTCCAAGCTACAAAATAGAAATACCTGTAACCTGAAACACTTCAGACTTATTTCCCATACATTTGACAGCACAGGTAATTTATTTCTCTCCTATTTTATATGCCAGAATTGTGCATGTGCGTATGCTTATAGGTATGTACTAATCTGTTTATGAAGAATGAAAGTTGTTTATTGCCACTCAGATGAACATAAAGATGAGATCCCTGCTCAGTGACTCATAGGTCTTATGTGGCAAGGTTTTGAATGCACAGAAAAGATGGGGAGTGTCTCAAAGTCCCTCCCTTTGAATCAGTGGGAGGGAGAGGTTTTTTTTAATTGCCTTGGAATCTGCTCGGGTTGTTGCAGATCCTAATAGGAAAGACATTGACATCCATTCAATTCCACAGGTGTATTAAGTCTGTAGACACACTGGCTGAGGAATAAGCCTTTCCACAGGTTTGGAGGGTTTTATATGTCTGGTGACAGACATTAGTGAGCCAAGGTAGGTGGCTGAATGGATTATTACAAATAATTTCTGAAGGAGATTTGAGTCTGCTGAGTAAGAACTGGGTATAGAAGCTTTTCTTGGAAAACGTTCTGCATACTATACATAATTTGGGGGGAGGGTTAGAAATGCTTTTTTATTGAAAAATTTTAAAAACCCACAAAGAAATATTAATTGCCTTCAGATAAGACATTTGGCTGAAGGGCAAGCTGGATGCATTACAACTGAACAACTGTAAATGCAGAACTGATGGAAAGATCGCTCTCTCCACGCAAACATTTAGATGATTGGTTTCAGTAGTGGAAGCTACATTTGCGGCAAGTCTCTTTATCTGGGTATAAAAGAGAATCTTTTAAAATACTTCAATAACAAATATATTCAGAGTTATAAAAAGCACAGAAAGTACATAATCAACTCTCAAGTTTCAGAGAACCAATAAATTTCAAAGTATTAAATTTTGGGAGGAATTTTTTTCTGGAGATGCATCTCAGAAATTGACCATTATGTGTTTTTTTTGCCTGTATTAATAGCAAAATCCTAGATTAGATGAACAACAGTATGTCTTGATTACTCAGATGGCCCAAAGCTTTGAAGTAGATGGCATGTCCTAATTTTTTTAAGTACTTGAGAGTCTAAAACTCTAGTGAAATTTTCTAAATTGCTGGAACATCCAGTTAATAAAAAAATGATCAAAAATTAAAGGGATTGTTTTCTGCCATGTTACACTTCTGGGATAACTAAAACCAGATTAAAAAATGATGTAAATTACAAAAATACTACAAATTGTCCACAATTCCTGCTAAAGCTTACGAATTACTATTGGTTGGTCATGGTCCTGTTGTACTTAGATCTAAGCCTAAGATATCTACATGCGTATATATGTATCATGAATCATTTTGCTTGATTCACCTCTTTTCAAATGCTGCATGAAATCCTTTCCCCTTTCAGGAAAAACCTCTGGCATCAGTAGTCAAGGAATTCACCCACCTCATTAGTTCAGAATTACTACTGAATGTGTAAATTTGAATTAAAAAAAAGTAACCGAGTGAATTTTACCATGAAGAGCACTTCATTCATCTCAGCTGCAACAGGCATACACATACAGGCGTAAGTATCACAAACAGGTACATGAGATACATGATAAAGGTTTTGTCCAATTTGTTTGTATACCCAGCCTTTTCTCTTCAAATTGATACTTGATAAATAAATGAGCAGCTCAGTTCCACAATGATTACACTTCGAGCATCTCTGTACAGAAAGCATGTATGATTTCCATCCATCATCACTTTTCCTTGCATCCACAGCTATCCTTTTTTCATGTTTTGGCACTTGGATAGCTGGTAGTAATTTAAAATGAAGACCAAGAAAGAATCCCATGTACAAAGAGACCTTGAGTAAAGATTTAAATGTGAGACATAAGTGGGAAAATGATAATTCTGGCCCTCTAAAATTTCTTGTTTTAAAATGAAACCCCTTGTTAATTCAATCTGACATAATAGGCCAAATTTTGCCTTCCTTATTTATCCTATATATGTGGAATGTGAAGTTTGAGTAGCAATGAATGGAGAAAGGATAAATCCTAGGTGAAATATTGTGCAGTCTTTACCTGAAAGAGATGGTTATGGGCCTTCCATGGAATAGCATGGATTTATGAACACTCTGTAGTTGAACTTCTAAACTTAATAATTTGTTTAGAGACCATATCAATCCAGGAGAATATTAATGAACCACATTAATTGATAAAAATGTGTCCTTGGGACAATATTATTTGCTTTACCGTGTAATACGTCCAGCTCTTGCCCATGGTTTGTTTCATCACTTGACAGTCACTGTCCTGGGAAGGGACTGTAGCAGGTTCACATTTGCTCTCTCCAACTCCCTGACAGGAGGTTGTAGCCAGGTGGGGGTCAGCATCTTCTCCCAGGCAGTCAGTGACGGGACAAGAGGACATAGCCTCAAGCTGCACCAGGGGAGGTTTGGACATCAGGAATAATTTTTTCACTGAAAGGGTGGTTGAATGTCGGAGCAGGCCAGCCAGGGAGGTGGTGGAGTCACCATCCCTGGAAGTGTTGAAGAGACAGTCGGATGTGGCACTTACTGCTATGGTTTAGTTGGGATGGTGGTGTTCCGTCAAAGGTTGGACTCCATGATTTTGAATGTATTTTCCAACCTTAATGGTTCTATGATTAGTTTAGTTTTATAGCTGCACACTCTTTGATTTATAAGTGGTGAATCTCCATTGAAACCTCCTGATTGCTAAATTTATAATGCCATCTGATCCTGACAATTATTTTTGCAAACCCTGGCCCTCGAAGCCAGTCAGCCTCCTCTGTCCTATCCTTTCTGGCTGCCAAGTCCCCGTTCTTTACTAAATGTTGACAAAACACTGGTGCTACTGAGTGTCTATTTAATTTTTGACTGATTTTCCTGCTGCATGAGATCACTGGCAACTGCTAGAACACATTCTTGCTTTCCCAAACTTTGTGTTTATTTCCCTGAAGATCTTGCCATCTGCTGTGCTCAGCTGCCCAAATAAGTAAAATTTTCCATGTCTTATAATTTTTTCCTAAACATATTGTCTGTTCTCTCAATATTTCCAGTTTTCATCAGGTTCTTTATGATCAGTTCACCTCTAAATAACATGTAATAACAAGCCGTGTTACCAAAACCAGGAGTATTGATTTTGGCAGCAGGACAGAGGTTACTGAAGCAACATTCAGTAAGTGGCATTCCAGATATTATCTAGAGGTCAGCCAACAGAACTGTGGACAAGAGATTCATGTATGATGCTGTTCATGCGATGCATATTTCTTTGGCCTTACTTAGCATTTACACCTCATTTATTCTGACTTGCTTACTGTTGCCAACCCCGAGTGCTCAGAATCATGAAATTGGCTTGAAAATGATAATGCTTTAAGCAATAATAGATTTAGAAGTTCTTAACCCAAAGTGCTTGCACTTTTGAGCATTCTACAGCTAGCAGGAAGTGTGCTTTCTTGGGGGGAGGGCAGAAGTGACAGGAGGTATTCACACAAAGTATTGTGACCCCCTCCAAGGTGAGAAAACACCTCACTTGTCTCACTTACAAGAACTCCTTCATGCTGGCTGAGTTACTCTTGATTTATACTAGCATAAGTAAATCAGAATACTGCATAAGTTATAAGATGACTGTGTGCAGCAAAAAAAATGTGTTTTTTCACCTGTTAGAACTTAAATGATCACTGCCCCTTCCTACTGGTTCCATATTATTCTTTCACTTTAAGAATCAAGTAAGTGAAATCTCTTGGGGATGGAAAGGCACACTGTGCAATTACATAGAGGACTGAAGCAGTGAAGACATCCATACTGCCAGACTGTTTAGTTCTCACATTATGCCCATCATCTCTGCTGCTTAATGACATCACAAGATTAGTCGGAGCATACCTGGGGTTAGCCTGAGCCACACCTGAAGTCTGCATTATCAAAATGGGAATTGGTCTTGACTGAATGAAAGTACTCTGTTTCTTTGCCTTGAAATGTGTTCAGAAATAGAAATGTGGCAAGGAAAGGCAGGGGAAACAAACAAACAAACACCCAAAATCTTGAATACCTTACAGTCAACTCTTTGAAAACTAGAACTGGGACACAGAGCAGAGATTTCTTGTGAATTTTAACTCTAAATCTATTTTGTCTATAGCTTCACCAAGCAAGCTTTTCACATTTTTATACCTAGGTCCTCATGTATTTTTCTCTCCTCGGTGATTTCTAGTGGGATGAGAGCGGGAGGTTAAGGGAAAGAGCAGTATGAAGAATGAATGCATGTTGCTCCATGTGGATCCTGGGGACTCCCATAAAATCTAAAAAAGAAACAGTGGAGGAGGATGTGGCTGGCTGCTGAAATGCTCCGTGGGCTACATCCTGTCTGTGGCTATGGCAGAGCCTGCACGCCCTTCTGGTTTGAGTGTGCGTGCCGGGAGCTGAGGTGACGCTGGCCACAGCAGCGTGTGCAGCTCACACAGAGGCTGTGCCTTGGCACTGCACCCTCCTGTCCAAGTGCACACGCTGAGCACGCCTGGTCTGGGAATCATCGGCTTTACACAGATGGGAAGCTCACGTGAACCAGCGTGATCCTACAAGGATGAACTTTCACTGTGACCCAGGTGAAGGGTTTTTCCTCCAAAACAATGTTGAATTTTCGTCCTACAGTACAGCATTTTTCTCCAGCTCTGTAAAACTTTTCTGAAATGTCTTTATATCACTTCATGTAGTTCAGCAGAGTGCAAAATAACCTCTTGGTGTTTGCTTTAGTTCTGTCATATTCTGTTTACAAATTCAAAAGGACCCAACATAAATAGCTGTCAACACTTACGTATTACTGTGATTCACTGACTTCACTACAAGAATTTTTGTATAGCAGCAGAAAGAGCATCAGTATAAAAATCTTATCTTGAAAGCCACTGCAGTTGTTCATCTCTCTTTCAGTGAGTGTGTGCACAGTGAATCTAATTATGCTACTTGAGATATAATTACACAGCTGCCAGAACAGGACATCAAAATGGTACCTCAGCAGTAGTGTGTGGGCCTGAACAACTGAGAGTGAAGGGCTTTCTTTTTCCTGTACTGCTACAATACATATTGCTGTGATCATCTGGATTTAAAAACTCATATAAATGGGGGGACAAGGGAGAAAAGAGAAGAAATCAGTAAAATAAAAGGATTTATGTCTCTTTTTCTGTAACTTTTGTTTATTCATAGGTCAGAATTTCCTAAAACTCTGCTGAAGTTTTTGGTGGGGGGATCAGTTCTGACAGAATCCTACTCTGCAGTTTTCAGGGTGGAGGAGTTCAGCTTTAAGGAAGCACTGTTTGGGGTCTGTTGTTTGTTATAGCTAGGAAATCCTGCAGCACTGATAGCTGGCTGCCTATCTGTGGTCCTGTGGCCTACGGCATCTCAAACCCTTCACGTGGAAAGACATCAGCCGGCACCAAACATCGCAGACTGGGATTTAAATCTTGTCTGCTGTGTCATGGGAAAGGAGAAGCAGAGATACTTGTTGATCCACTCTTACATAACCATGCAATGGACAAATAGGCATCTGGCATGTATTACATTTTGAAAAAGCACTGAGCTCCAGGCTTCTCAATTCTTAAAATCAAAAATGTAGAAATACTAGAGCAGAGTTGGTGTTGCAAAATGATGAACAGCTATCTCACTACTACAGGAGAACTGTGCAGCCAGGACTGTGATGTCCCCAGCTAGTTCGGTTTAGTCTTACTGTCTGGAAATGCAGTTCTGGGGACCTCAGTTTGACATCTCACCTAAGAGGTCTGGTTTCTCAGAGATCACCATGGTAGCTTCCTTCAGTGGCGGCTCAGGGAGCTCTCAAGTGAACAAGGACTATTCCTGGCAGTAAAAATATACTGGGAGACATATTTAGCTCTTGCGGAAGACTGTGGAGCTTCACTGAAATAAATGGACTAATTGAGGAGTAAGGTAAAACCACTGACTTTAATGGCTCGAATGTTGCCTTTTTTTTTTCTCCCCTTCCCCCCCATAAAATCGTAAACAAGGTGCAATTTAGGGCAAAGTTCTGGCTAAAATACTCCATCTAGCTAGTCTGATTGGTGAAATTCATCTGACAAATGAATGGCAATATTCAAACGAATAACTGGATAAAGTTAAGCAAAGTCATGATGGACTATGACCAGTAGCTTGTACTAGTATCACTGGAAAGATGTCCTAAGTGTCAGTCCCATGAAGCAGCCAAGAAAGAGACTTTGTCACTGAAATTCTAAGAAAAATGCTGTGCTTTCATGCATGGCATCTTTTACTTGCCTAGAGATACTCAGTGTGGAGTATTCAGAAGAAAAGACTTGCATAGTCAGCAGGCTGAATTGATAAATTTGCTGGCATAAAATACCATAAAGAACTTTCTGAATTAATTGGAGGTGGCAGGGCATTCAGCATTCAAATATATGATTCCTAGGAATGAGAAGCTGCCATGGATTCTAGTCCTTTGGATAAAAGCCAAACTTTTATGCAAACCAACAAGGCATGAGATGTGCAGACTGCTTCACGGCATTCCTGCTGCCTGGCTGTGGTGACCAGTGCTCCAAGGGAAAGCTCCATCAGTGGGGGCTGAAGTTTCTTTCTGGCGATGGCTGATGAGAGCAGAGTGAAATTTTTCTCTTTATGCTCTGGGACAAGGATTTTGCTTTGCAGGGGGCTAAGACGGGTGGAATTGTAATTATGCTCAGGTTTACTGTGGATTATATTAATTAAATGATGACACAGTTGTCTCAGAAAGCAATGCAGACTGTGGCGCTTGGGAGTCTCAACAGCTTGGTGTTGGTCAGGGCAGGGTTAAGCAGTGCTTTCCTGAGCTGATACCCTTTCATTTGCTAGCTGTATCTGGTCACTGTGTTATTTTTACTGGAATACAGTTCTTCATTTTCAGGCTATTAAAAAGAAGTGATTTTAAAAAATGAATATATAAACAAAAATGTGCAAACAGAGGGTTCACATTTAATTGAAATTTTGGTTTGGTTGCACTTGGAACCACACTTTCTTCCTCTTGTATATATCCTATCCTACAGTATGACTAGTGCACCCACAGAGAGCTAACTCTAAATTTGAGTGCTTGATGTTCTCAGCAAAAGTGAATTCATAAATGGTGTGCATTACCAGTATTTGTGCAAATTGGGTTTTTCACTTGGATGTGTTTCTGAGTGTATTTCCTAACCACTAAAACCATTGGGACCATCTAATCCAACCTTCTTCATAGCAGGGCCAATTTCTACACTGAGTTCAGTATCTTGCAGCTGAAGCGGACAGCATCTTTTTATAGACACCCTGACGTGATTTAAAAGCTCCAAGTGTCCCAGCATATTCCAGCACAAGCAATCCCACTGGTTAATTACTCACAGTGTTAAAAATGTGTGTCTTGTTTCCAGTGTGAATTTTGCTGAGTTCAGCTTCCAAGCTCTGCATCTTTGAATGTGAAATGTGAAACTTCTTGTTGTTTATTTCTTACATAGCTTGTCTGCACAAGGAAAGGAAATTATTCTCTGCAATTGGCAAGTAGGGTGGACAGAAGGGTGTTAGTATTCTTTCGTCTTCCTCCTCCATTTGGAAGATCAGCGTACTCCTAGGAGAAATTCAGTGTAATGCTTTCAGCATTACTTCATCAAAGTTTTCTATATGCTTTTCATAGAATGGGAATATTATATATGAATGGTATGCAGAATATGAAGAACTTCGGAGTAAAAGGCTAGTGTCTGCTCCTCGTATGTCAGCAGTTTCTTCTTCCTTAGTTTTGTGCTAGTATTTATTTCATTGGCCTCCCTGATTGACTTCATCCATTGTTTCTGCAGGGTCTCGCCACCACCAATCTTTTGATTATTGCCAAGGCTTAGTTGTTTCTGGAGTGATATTATATAGCTTGTCTGGGAAATCTCTATGCAGATGGAAGCTGGCTGCTGTGTGTGTTACTGTTGGCAGTGACTATATATTTAGAGCAGTATTGGCAATTTTTTTAAATAGGAAAAACCCAGATTTACCAAGCTCATCTCTGTTTGTGAGTGACATAGTCAGAGTTTACCCTAATTTATCTTGGTAGATAGTTCAAAGACGGTGGCCAGATAAAGCTTGAGGACATTCAAAGTACACGCTCTGATTGGGAGAAATTGGTGACCACTTAAGATAACAGAATTCAAAATTAAGAATCTCCACAATACTTTGGAAAATGCTTCTGGAACACTATGAGAGTATATGTTGGGTGCCTGTGAAACGGTTCCTTCCTGGGAAAGAATCACTAGAAAATGTCACAGCAGTGTCTTAATCATCCCTCCCTATCACTGCCTACCATGGGCTACAACAGA
>VYZQ01000161.1:58064-86835 GCA_013400655.1 Mystacornis crossleyi
TCAGGATGAGCAGCATTATAGGGATTATGTGTAGGGCTATAAGTAGGTGTTCTCGGGTAGAGGAATTTTGGATTTGTGTGATGTGTGATGGTAGGGTTCTTCTTGCACAGTTTTGTCTTTTTGTTAACTTGGAGCTTGTATATTCCCTGCCACCTCCCCTCAGGTGTGGGAAACAGGATCTCCACAAATAGGATTCTGCAACAAAAGCAAGGTTTAATCTTTAAATGAGAGTATGAATTGTTACTGTGAAGCCTAGACTCCAAATATAGTCAGTTGTTGTGTTTTCAGTAGCAAATCTCTTCATCTTCTCTAGAGCAGTCACAGCTTCTCCTTTTTGTCTCTTTTTAAAATGGAGTATTTGTTACCTTTTATTAACTTTACTTGAATTGTTACAGATGAAAATTAGTGGAGCTTCCTGCAGAATAATATTTAAAAGTTTACAGTGAGAAAAGTTTGAGTCTGTTGCTTTTGCTGCACCTTTTGTTTTTGATTCATCTTCTCTCTGATATCACTTTACTGAAATCCGGAGTCTGTCTGGCACTGGGAAGTGTGTGAAAGGCCAAAATGTCTCATTCAGACAGTGACTCAGATGTGCAGTCACTTAACTCTCCAAAGGCTTTGTTGTATCTTAAAACAGAGTGTACACTGCTCTGGTATATCCTCAGACCTGGAGGATGCTCATGGGCACTCAGCCAAATATAGATTATCCCAACCCTTGAAAACTGCTTGGATCCCAGTATAGTTAGCAGTAATTTGTTTTTATATAGCAGTGATTAATTAAGACAAATACTCTCTGAAAACCCTCTTAAAATTTTAGAAAGAAGTTTTATTTTCTCTAATACATACCTTCCTAAGGGAAAGTGATTATTCTTTAAGATCTGAATCTCCTGTGGTGCTTTTTCTCCCCCCAGAAAATCTGTGTGGAGTTAATAGAAGAGCTGTGTATAGAGAATAAATTGCTTGCAACTTCTCAGAGAAAGTGTTGTTAAAAATTGAAAACATCATAAATTTACAGCATTTAGGGAGGGCTACTAGGAAATAATTGTTCGTGTTTTTACCTTGATCAGGGGGCAACAATTAAAAAAGTGGTTCTGCATTTCAAGTGGAAGTTGACATTGCTATTCATAAAGGCTTATGACTTGTGCATTTAATGAAAGGAAGGACCAAGAAGATTTGCCCTGTCTGTTTGCAGAACAGCTCGTTCTGTGGGTTAGAGATGATGGCTTGCAGAGTGAGTGGTGGTGATGTCTCGGGAAGGGATCCTGTCCCACTTTATCTTTCCTTCCCCTTTTATCCCTTGCCTCTTCCCCTCCTCTCCCCACCTTTTTCTTTTTACTGAACTGTGTCAATTTGTGACACGATCCCAAAGACAGTGAAAACAAAGTGTGTTGAAAGGTTGGTGTTCTTTGAGATCTGGTGCCAGAAAGCTTTTGGAAAAATACCTAATTCTAGCATGTACAGAAAATCAGATCAAGTATTATGTGAGAGACTACTTCCATTTTGGTCACTGCAAAAGAAGAGAAAATTATATTCTTGTAACAGTTTTCTAGCTGAGGTGGGCTGTCAGGAGAATCATCCTTGTGGGGATATTTGCATACAGAAGTAAAAAAGACTGGTTGTGTAGTTCTGAGTTGGGATTCCTTTTATATATATGTCACTTTTAAATTATTGTTGCTGTTTTACGTGAACCAACTTTCATCTGAACTCAATTAGCTGAAAATAAGCTGAAGGGAATATTTGTGGATGTTTATAGAATATTTCATACTGGAGTATTCCTAAGTCTCTGTCTACTGGACTGGACATAAGTGGAAATAGACAAGATTGAAGAGAGTGGTCTAATAAAGTACTTGCTTCAGCTGTATGGAGACTGTTTGGCTTTTAATTCAGCTAATGTAAGAGCCAGTGAAGGCTGGCAAGTGGTTGGATATCTGCAAGGAGCAGTGGCTTGGCTGCTGAGTGTGCAGAGCAGCCGCAAGGCTGGGTGGCTTTGCACAGCCACCGTGAGTCACCTGGACTTGGTGCAAGAAGACCTCTTTGGGGAAGGGTGACAAGCTTAGGGTTGAGTTTGTGCTTGAGCCAGCTAAATGGAGTGACAAGTGCAGCCATTTCTCTCTTTCCCCTCTCCAAACTTCTTTTTGCTTGCTGTTGCAGGTTTGCAGTATGGCTGAAGAGCCAGTGACTCCACACATTGGCTGTGGTGCTCCCTGTACCAGCAGTCAGTCCTATCTAAATGTATCAGATAAGCAAAACAGTTTATAGAGGGCTGAGTAAATTCACTTAAAGACTGGTAAATACTATTTGCCTTATCTCTGTTAACCTAAACAGTTTCTGTAAATGGCTGGTGGTAAATGATCTTCACTAAGTTCTATGAAACGAAAGCATTTAATTTTAGATTAGTTCAAGAGGCCAACAGGAGTTTACTTGTCTGTGATGGTAAGTTCTCAAATCACGAAATCATATATGGGTGGTCTTGAGACAGGCTAATTAAATGTAGTAGGAATCTTAAACTCAAATTCAAAGACCAAGCTTTCTCTTAGATTTTTTGTTCTTAAAAGATTAGTTATTTTTTCCATAAATATGTAATTTGATGTTTTACGGAAGTTATTACCAAAAACTAAAAAATATCAGTATGCACTCAAAATGATTAGAAGAACTGTTTGTATGTAGTGCTTTTGCAATCATATGCAAGAGGCTGGAGTTTGATACTTTGTTGTTTTGTAGAAATGGAGTTGAATGAAAACACATTTTCCTGCTGATAGCTCATTTTCTGTTCCATGGTCAGCTGAACGGGTAATTAGGAAGCATGGTATCCTGTCTGTGAGGGAGGTACATCCCTTGAAATTTTTTTGTCAAGCCTAGAAGATGACCCGTTTTCTCAGTGTCTTGCCTAAAGCCAAGTGCAAAATGCTGGTTTAGTAACTTCATGATGTACTTTTGGTACTGGTGCTAGGTCTTATTTATCTCATGATGTCTTGCTGATTATTATAAAAGCTGTAGTTCTTTTTAAACTTTGTCATCCTCTTGCTTTAACTTTGTGATATAAAGTACTAGGAACATCTCAGACATCTGTTTTCTCTTGATCTATGAAGTGCTTTTGGTTTTATAATTTATTAAACAAGCATGTTTTAAATGAATTCTGCTGCCACCTACCTTCTGGAGGGGATGGAGAGTGACTGCCCAGGGTTTCTGAACTACTGAATAACAGTACTCTCTGCTTGCCAAGGGCATCTTGGTTGTTGTTCCCCTCCATGTGAGAGCAGGACTTGCTGCTTGTGGCCTGGTTCCTTCTGTAGTCTCCCACCATGCAGGCAGAGCAGCTTCAGCACTTCTGGTGCTGTTGCCATGATTCCTGTAACATAATACAGGTCAGGAGACTCTCACCTCATGCTAGGAAGGACCTGTGATCCTCTGCATGTGGATCACTTGGTGTAGGATTCTTAAAAGCCTCTGTGCCAGTTTAAAATGTTTTTCTTTCTGGAGGAGGAGGAAAGAGAGAAGCTGAGGGTCTTCTGCTTTTTACTTCCCAGTGTGAAGCTCATTAGCTGATTGCTAAAACATAGTAAATAAAACATCAGTTATGCAAAGGCACAAGTCTAACTATTTAAACAACTAAATAACTAACTAGAATAAATAACTAAGGTCACTATTAAATATCTATTCTAAAATGGAGAATCAGAAGACCATTTTGTAGAACATCTGATAGCACATCTGAAAATTGTGAAGTACAGCTATGGATGTGCTTGTCCCTTTTTATTGACTTTTCTATATTTGAAAAACTGCAGTAACTTCTTTAAAAAGGTTTCATCAGGTTGAGCATTTCAGCTTTTTAAATGACCAAATGCAATACATGAACTATAATATTCTACAAAAATGAAGTGTAAGAAGGAACTCATGTGCATTTATTAAAATCAAAAAGGAGGAAGCAGACTTGCTATATTGCCTTTTAAATAGAATATTCTGTACATTTTGGATTCATACAGCAATCTTTTTCCTGTACAGCAAACTCCTGAACTGATGCAGAGCTGCCCTTGCACTGGAACATTTGTCCCAGTGTACGTACATTTCCTTGCAAATCTCATTACCAATGTTGCTTTAGCAGAACTTTTCTCTAGCTGTGTGCAGAGCATAGGCTCTTGTGACTTTAAAATATAATCCTTGCTGTTTATGAGTGCAACACTGAGAATGAGGCCTCTGTAAATAGATCCAAATCCATATTTGTGGGTGGGAACATGTGAGGTTTTATGGTGTTTTTTTTAATCCGATATCTTGAGACAAGCAGCTGCAGTGCCTCTAACATTGCTCAAAGGGCTGCAAAATTGAATTAATCAGACATGCTTCTTTGACTGATATTTAGAATTTAATAACAACCCTACCACTGTCCAGGGTCAGCTGAATTTCACCCAGCTGGAAATCCCAGTGCTCTTCTCTGTTCATAGTGGAGAAAGCTGAGCCACTGGCCAGACCTTTGCCTGTTGACCTTCTACAGTGGTTTCTGCCTTCCCCAGGGAAGGCTTTCCTGTTCAGTGAGGAGTGAATTATTTGGGCCCTGTGTTTGTAGGAATCTTCTGTAATCCTGACTTAGGGGTTAAAGAGTGGAAGATCATAGACCTGGGCTTCCAGGTTGAGCTTTTTTGCATCCGTCTCTCATTTTTGGGACCAAATAATCCAGGCTGAACAGAAGTTGGGTTGTGTGGATGATGCCTCAATAGATGTCCTCACTCATTTTTCTTTTAAATGTGGAGTAATCTGCCTGGGTCACAGATGGGAAAGTACACTGTGTTTCTTGGTACATAGCTTCGTGTCTTCTCAAGCTGTGGCTGTGTGGCTTTAGTTGTGGTATGGAAGTAAAAGTTAGGGAGGGAGAGTAGCATATG
Organism: Mystacornis crossleyi; assembly: GCA_013400655.1. Lineage (NCBI taxonomy): Eukaryota > Metazoa > Chordata > Aves > Passeriformes > Timaliidae > Mystacornis > Mystacornis crossleyi. The sequence continues at coordinate 62,939 of VYZQ01000161.1, forward strand.
GCTCACCAGCGGTGCCAGTAATGTTGGTGCCTTTTGCCTTGGGTGTTTATGCAAGGAGGTGTTGAGCTGAAGGTTCTATGCCCCAAGGGGTGAGCAGGACAGTGACAGTGGTGTGTGGTTCTGCTGGCAGCACAGCAGGAGCCTCTTGCTGGGTGTTTTCTTGAGGATTTTTTCAGCTACCTGACCAGTTGGACATTTTGTCTGTCAGCCTTTCAGATTAATACAGATGCTAGCGTGCTCTCAGAGCAGTCTTGGATATTATTAGTTGCACATTTGTGAAAGCCTTCTCCTTGATAAATTTTTACTATGTGTGTTTCACAGCTGGGGTGTAAAGCCCAGGCTCTCCCTTAAGCCTGAGGGAGCTTTGGCATGAAGCATGTAACGAATGAAAAACTTGGCTTGATCCAGAAAGTGGGGTTTCATTTCTTTTCAGATGGCTCTCTTGCTGCTCAATCTGTATAAATGTCATCTCTCACCTTAAAAGTAAAATAAATAAAATCTGAATAATTAATACAATTAGTAGTTGACAAGAAGAAGCAGTGTTCTTGGAATTTCGGTGATTGCTGAGATGGCTACTTGTTAACAATTAAAATGAAGTTTCTAGAAACTGAGAACAGAAAACTTATTTAAACTCTAAGCATGCTTCTGTTAGATGTTCTTTCTTTTTTTGCAAGTGGACTTTCAAACCTTGTTAAACAGAAGCATGGTGATATGAAATAGACACCACTGAAAAGGAAGACCAGTGTTCATGTGTTTCCTGTTTTATCATTATTTTGTGTTTAACTTGTCAGTGGCAAGATTCACATGACCTAAAACATCCTTTTGAAGCAAATTTGCCAACTTGTATGACTGTGCTTACTTCTGCATTTTGAAGAACTCCCGAGTGCATTCATGAAAAGGCTTACTTTCATTATGATTCATTATATTGTGATTTATCAAATACTGCTTTATTTTACTTCACTTACAGGAAATGAAGCATGGATGACCTTAATTTAGTTAGTTAGTAGTACAGAACCCTTTTACTTCTTGGTATTTAATTTATAGAAAAAACATCTATGACTGAAGTGTGGGAAATGTGCATTTCTCTTTTTGTATGAATAAATAAAGGTTTAATTGCTCCCCTAAGGAACTGGGTTTAGTTTATACATGTATGCCTCCTTTTAGAATGTAACAGATACCTTACTGTTCTCCCTGGGTCAGTCTTGCATTAAACAGGAAAAAGAAATGCAAAGCTTTTCTTTTCTTCAAACTACAAAATTACTATACTGTATAAAGGCTGTTAAAAACCCTGATGTGACTTGTAAGTTGAGGTTTTCGGTTTTGGAGACTTCTTTGGGCAGTCTCCAAAACTACAGAGAAGGTTTAGTGGTGAGGTGGAAGAACGAGGAGATGAATTGTGCCGAGACTCCTGCAAAGTGGTGGGATCACGATGGCTTCCCAGGTCCGCATATGTGTTTCAGTTACACCATGACTCCATCTCGGGATGAGAAATTGTGGTTAGTGTATTTTTCCCTCTACCAGGCTCTCTTCGGTTTTATTTGCCAACGAGAGGAAGTTCATGCATGCTGTCTGGTAGAGTGCCTGGGAGCTGTACAGCCTTGCCGTGGCTGGAGCTGCTGGAATGCTGGGTGGGCTGCAGAAGGCACCTGCAGCTGGCCTCCTTAAAACCTCTCATGATTCAAGAAGAGATGCTTGAGCGTGTCCCCTGTATAAAATCAGGATGTGAGGGAATTCACAGAGTGGGTTTTGAGCTATGGGAAGGGATATTATTCATCATCTTTTTGTTTTAAACCCAGCAGCAAATCTAAGGGGTTGTAGAGTTAAGAAATAGTGCCAGTAATGGGCATTGGAAGGAAGAACTGAGCATTTGTGTGCCAAACAGAGCAACAGGAAGATAAGCATAGCTCTTGAAAAGCCTGGCATTTCTCCTGCTGAAGCGATCTGTATAATGTTACAGTAGACTGCTGATGCTACAGAATTTTGATAGATTAAACTGTAGTTTGTTTATATGGATTTTTCTCCAAGGTTCTGTGACTTAAATTGAAGATGTAGGTGTCTTTAATTAAATACAGTTATTTTCATCTCTGTTGACAAAGCTGAAGCTTGCGTAGTTTTCTGGCTGAAGAGTAGTTGTTCTTTTGGGACTTAAACAGTAAGTGGGGTTTTTTTGTATACCTTTGCAAACATGAAACACTTCCTCAGCCAAGTGAATAGTCTCCTACATAGGTATGTTTCTGCTTTGTTTGAAGCACATGGATCATTTAGTATACTTTTATTACCTGTGTCTTTTATGTGCTTGGGAAGGGTGGGTAGTTTTTGTTTTGTTTTTTTTTCCCCATGTAGGGGAGCACATGGTTTTGGGAGCGTTACCTTACATCTGAAAACTTGGCAGGGGGTCTCCAGCTTGTGTAGCTACATTCATTCCTTAAATAGTGACTTCTTTTTCGAGTTATTTTTTGGTTCCTGCTTAATTATATTATTTTGGCAATGGTAATGTTCTTTAGGACAGTAAATAGGTACATGATTGTAAAAATAGGCCCTGTTCAAACTGACCACCAAACTAAATGTTAGGATTTAAAACGCTATCAACAAACTCTGAGAGGAGAGAAGCATTCACAGAAATGAGATTACATTAGTTTGGTTAAAGTAGATGCTGGAGAAATTATTTCTTTTGAACGCCTGGACGATGACAGGCAGTGCTTCAGTCCACTGAGAAATTAGTCTGAAATGTTGTGCTAGGCTCGGTTGTTTGCTCTCAGACTATTAAGTTAATTCCTGGAGGAGGGTGGCGTAAGTTGTTTACTCGTCGATATTCTCAGTATTCATTATCCATTTATTGCTGTCAAAGAGGATAATTTGAGTATTTTTGGAAGATGAAGCGGGAAGGGATTATAAACAGTTAGGAGGACAGATTTAGAATTTCATATGATGAATTGGAAAAATGGTTTGAAATCAATGAGGTGAAATTTAATAAAGACAACTGTAAAGTGTTATGCTTAGGAGAAATCAGATGCACAGATATAAATGGGCTAGGCAGCATGCTGGCCAGGAAGGACCCAGGAATCACAGTGGCTTTGCAAACTGAACTTGTCAGGGGTGGTGTGCATGACACTGAGATTTCATTAGGGCTGTATAAGTGATGAAACATGTCAGATAAATGGCAGAGGAGTTAATTATTCTTCTGTGCTTAGCAGTGTGCTTTTAGCCTCTGGTTTAGACTTTTTATTAAAGGAGGATGTGGTAGATAAAGGGGCAGGGTCTCAATGGCACCAACAAGGCTTGGACACGAGGTTTGAAAAACTCAGTCTTTAGGGAATATGTGAAGGCTTTGAGGGTTTTTTAGGCTAGAAATGAAAAAGGGTTGAGAATGTCTAAATCTTCAATGATACAAAAAGATGGTGTAAGAAAGATACAGATCAACTATTCTGTATTCATTTCTACTGAAGCTAAAATAAATTATTTTAATTTGCTTTGGTGGAGCTTTAGCTTACAGAAGATTGAAATTTTCCAATTACAAATATGTTTCACAGTCTGAAAAAAATACTCCACAGACTTATAAGAGATAGATGAAACACTGACACCCTTGCAAAGATGCACAAATAAAAGCTGGCCTAAGTAGGAAACCCCCTCAGTCCCCTAGCCATGGTAATGGAGGTCATAGCTGGACTCTGAAAGCAATAGAGCGCAAGTTAACCCTGCTGAGAGCCTGTCAGCTCAGCCTTAGAGCTACACTGATGTAGCCAGGGAATTCTGCTTCTGTTCATGCAGCTGCCTGCAATGCTTCTGCAGAGAAGTTACGTTGTGTGTGGTAGAGATGGTCTAAAGATGGCAGAGTGTGCAGGGGCTGGTATTAGGCAGGGTTTCTCAGCTTTTTCTAGTCCATATCTAATTTTTACTACTGAAAATTCTTGTCTTATTATAGTATGTGGTTCTCAGAGTGGGAAGGCTCTTCGTGCCTCACTTTTTCTCTGCAGTGTTTCGAGGGTGAGTTACACCTCTCAAGTTGGGAAGAACAGGCTCGAATGGTTGCCAGGGGCTGTCACTAGCCAGCTCAGGAGCAGGTAAAATAACAAAGCAGGCTGTAGTGTACGCCTCTGAGTCAACACAGGGTGAGCTGCTCAGCCTACAGGAGGCTCTCTGCTACAAGAGCTAAATTGGTTCTTGTACCTGAGCTAATGCACTGAGAAGTGGCCTGGGAGTCTCTGCAGCAGTGACCTACCTGAGTCTCGGGCATGTTCCCCAGCCCTGGGGTACAGAGAAACGCAGTCTTTCCTCTGCCCTGGATTTGGCCGGGCTACTAATTTTGAGCCAGCCTGACTATGTTAACTACTGTGTTTGGAACCTTATTAGGTTGTAGCTAGAGTCAAAATGTTTTTTCTTTTCGTGTCCTGATCTATCCAGCTGCACAGAGCACTGGACTCGGAGAAATTATTTACTTGCCGTTTGATGTGATTTGTAGTAGGAGCTGCTTGCACTGATGAGTAAGAGATCCTACAGATCTTAATGACTCTGTTGCTTTTTAAATACGGTATTTTGAAATGGGTATCTTGACAGTTGGTCACAAATGGAGGAATGAGACATTTTTGGGGGAAAAGTAAATTATTAATTCTAATAGAAGGTATGGAGCTTCTAGTTTGAGGCATGCTGGAGACTGGCTTTTGAGCTCAGTGTTTTGAGTTGCTTTCAACTTAGGTGCTATTGCAAATGAGAAGAATGCTTATTTTTGTAAATTGAGAGGGGAAGATTAATCTGAGCCTTCTGTGAAATTAATTTATTCTTGAGGAGGAGGGAAGTGCATAAAAATGAAATTATGTTTATACTCAGTCATTATACTCTGATTATGTAATTTTCAGGGGCTAAAATTTTAAAACTCTTAATATTTGTGTAAGTTTGTCGCTTCGTAAGTGATTGTCCAAGTGCTACAGACGTGAAATTCCTGCCTCTATTATTCTATCTTGGTCAAATGAAAGCGTACAAACCCAAAACATTGACTTTCAACATTGAGGCCGTTTGCCATTTCATTCTGAGGGAACTCAAATTAAAATGTCAGGTACGGAAGGGACATGTTCTGGATAATTTACAGGAGATGACTCTTTTATTTTAGCACAGTGTAATTCCCACGCTGCTGCTGTTAATTCCTTACTCGGGTGCTTCTTGTGGAGAAGGGAGCATTTCATTTGGAAAACCTTGTTCTTTTGGTAGCTGCACCTGGGGGTATTCAGACTGCATGAGTTCTGGCATGAAATGAAGACTAGTCTAAATCCCTGCATTTTCTCTTTTTTGGGGTCTCTGTATCTCAGCTCCAGATGTGAGATACAACACTTGATGTAGTTGCCTCTTAAGTGTGTTCTAGGATTTGACTGAAGTTCCATTTTATTGCTCAGAGTAAAATTAATAATGTAAAGATTTTCCCAGGTAGGCTTAGATGTGTTTTGTGGCAGTCATTGAGATACAGATTAAATGATAAAATGGCAGTCCTCTTCTAATGAGCTTTTCCAGTACACTTTGTCAGCAGTGAGGCTGGTTTCACTTGAATTGACGCTTTCATTTAGCAGCTTGCGTTAGCCTAGTCTGTTTTAATTTCATTTCCTTCCCTGACAGAATGCCTACAGAAGGTTCTCATGTAGTTTTTCTCCAGTGAAAATAGCTTTGTTAATTAGCTAACATCACTGTGAGGGTTCCCTTTGCTTCTGGTCACTTCTTTTTTCTTCACTGTGTGAAAGTATTAGCTTCACCGTTTGTCATAGTATAGTAATGTTTTTTCAGAAAAACTCAAATATTTAGACAGCTGTTTCCTTTAGTCAGTACAGCACTGAAGAGGATATTTTTACTACCCTGACACTGTGCTCTTAAGCTAACTCATTAATTCATTTGGCTTGTTTTGTCATTTCTGTGCTAAGACAATTGGTTTATGGAGTCTGTTCTCTTAGTTCTTTATGACACTTTCTGCTCTCACAAGGTGCAGCAGGTATTTCATCAAGGGATTTGGCATATATAATATCAAATGGTGTCGGAGATGGACTTGACTTCCCTGAAACCTGAAGTAATAATTTTCAGTGTTGTAAATTCAGGCTTCAACAATATTTTATATGCATCTGACACAGGCTTGTTGCACTAAAATGAGATTACTTTTCTCTTGCCAGCCTAGGCAGAGCTCTGCATGGGTTTCTGCACACCAGCACTTGTGAAAATCCCCCTAAACCACTCTGAACACATCTCACCTTAGGTGAAAGGCATGTGTTACTTATCATCTGATAGGCTTGGATGTACCAGCAGTGCCTGCTACTTTCACAGGATGTAAATATACTACTTAAATGTCACATGCCTTAATACACTGATTTAAACTTAAAGCTTGAGACACTGTGTTTCCAAGGTATATCTTTGTACGTCCTAAGAGTCTTATAAATCGGAGGCACTGCCTGGTAGAAGTTTGCTGAAATTCTTTGTGAGTGGTGTTTACTTTCAGTCCCTCTTTGGATATCATGTACTTAACAACAATTTGTAGTCACCAAAGCAGTTGCATAGGAGAGCTTTTAAATCTGTAATTCTATGTCGGTCTCTGCAGCATGTCTTCTGGGCTTTCTGAATTACTAAAACGTCTCATTTTTTGAGAGAAGTTTTCCTGTGTTTACAGTTCTATAGAACTTTCAAAATACTCTTAAACACATGCAGAGCTAGTGTTTGAAATGTATGCCATGCTGGGAAAACAGTACAACACTCACCTAAATGAGGCTTTTCAGTCTCCAGCTTTGTGTTTTGAGGTTGTGAAGCATGGAGTGAAGTTTCTCAGTATGCAATATCCCTGTTTGTCAGAGATTGTTCTGAATAGCATATTTGTATGACAGAAGTACATTTATTTGAATATAACCTTGTGTACATTCATATTCCTTTTGTTTCTGGGATCATTTTAGGGACAGTGGCAAATTTAGGTAGTGGGTTTTGTAATTACGGCATGGCAAAGGTGTTCCCCCAAAGGTTCTCTTTTCATAAGAATTTTAACTATAGATGTTCAGAGAACAGTATCTTTTAAAATGTGGATTTTTTTGTTCTTGTTTATTTTTTAGGTCTTCCTCATTTCTTGTTTTCCTCACAATTCCCTAGCTAACCTTGTTTTCCCCAGATAACTATTTATAGCCAGTATCTCTGTTACTCGGAGGACTGAGCTGGCAGGGCTTGAGGGGGATTCCAGGAGGTGACATCATCTTGTCTGCACAGCCGTCTCCTGCTGGCATGGCAAGAAGGGAAAACCCCTTTACTACAGATGAGACCAGAGAGCTTGTAAAATGCCTTCTATAGAGAATACATGCAAAGGTGTAGTATCTTACCTACTTCTTACTGCCGGAAGAAATAATGTCTCAAAACTCTTGTTGCAGGTTTGGTCTTGAATTTTGAAACTGTCCACCCACTCTTTCCTGTTCTGAAGACTCTTTTGTATTTCTTTACAAGTGGAACTTAAAAGCTTTTTGAAGCAAATGGAAGAGAGAAGATATTTTAATTTCCTTGTTTTCCAAGTGGACGATGACACTTGAGAAGCTTCATTCTGACAATAGATGTGCCTTCAGTGGCAAGTATGGCTAAGGGGATATGTGTTTTACTGTGTCTTGGTCCTCTTGGATACTCAGCATCTCTCCTTTTGCATATCCAATGATTAGATAGTATCATTAGGGGAAGTGAGTGTATAATAAGCCCATATGTAGCTGTTTGCCACCTATATTACTTTTATATGAGGAAGGAAAAGGGTTTTTATGTGGGGGAAAAAGGGAAATCAACATTGTTTTCCTATTCATGGTATGTAATAAAGTATTTTTTTGACAAGAGGTATGTATGGACCTCATTTTCAGGGAAAGTACAAGTACGTAAGGAGGAATGATAAACCACCTTGTCCTGTTTTGCAGATAAGGATTTGGAGTGGACAAATGCATGGACATTGTATTTTTTCAAACAATGATTCTATCCCCCTAAATGGCATATGATACAGATTTCTGCAATTGATGTTTGCCTTCGCCTTTGTTGGAACCCTGAGCCCAGGTAGCAGAGCTGAGCAGTGAGACAGTGACCACTCAGCAAAAGCAGCACTTGGCCCCCCAGAATGAGTTTGGTTTTGCATCATGGCAAGGCTGGAGCAGCAGCTGGTGAGTTACTGGACTTGACCAACTGTATCCTTAATTCACTTGCCTGAGTGCCAGGACATTTAAGTTCCAGCCCACCTTCCTCTTTGTTGTCCCACAGTGGTCCCACAATCTCAAGTTTAGGGTAGTGCTTGCTGTAGAGATACTGGTTGTGATAAGTCAGATGAGGGATAAAGCTGTAGCTAAAACAGAGAGAAAGCAAGTTTTTTTAAGAAATAATATACGTAGAGCAACCCGTGCATTTCAGAAATGCAGGTAGGGAAAAAGTAGCAGTGAGAGGTGCTTTTTAAAGAACAAACTATTCATTTTTATGATTGATGTTATTATATTTATTGTTGCAGGCAGGATCAGAAGAGTATCGATATGTATCAAAAGGAGAAGTATTTAGGCAGTTTCTTGAAATAGCAAGTAAGACTTCCCAGTTTGGTTCTGTTTTGAGGCACAAAGTGGTTTTGGGGGAAAAAAAGTTTGTTTTTTAGGATGTGTTTTCAAACTAGAAAATACTGGGTATGTTAGTTTTTGCTTGCTTTGAAATGATACATTCTTGTATCTTGATTCTTGGGCAAAGGAGATGGCTAAAGGTGGGTAGGGGGAGAGGTGGTCAATGCTGCAGCTGGAGGGCTCCTCCAGCTCCAGTCTTTCCCTTACAAACCCAAGTGGGAAAGAAGGCGGATTTCTTGGCTGAAAAGTACACAGGGGTTTTCTGAAGGCAGAGAGATTTCAGTCTCAGCTGTCGAAAACTGATCCTGAGATAGGACTGATAACGTAGTCTTGCGTGAGAAGCTTGGACGCGGTCGCAGGTGACAGCTGACCTACTTAGTCCAGCCGTGTGCAGAAGCAGTGGCCAGCCGTGGTGCCCGACAGGGACGTACAGCCACCCCGCGGGGACCCTGCCCTGGCCGTCTGCCCTGCAAGAAATCATCTGTCTCCTGTGTAATTAGTGGCGGTGTTTAAGCAAGCACGCTGGCAACAGTTCGGTGCTTTTAATAAAAGCCCGTACCCAAGGGAGGAGAGATAAAAGGGGCACAGTTCGCAAAATGCCTGTGTAGTTTCAGCTTGTGCAAAAGGAAGGTGTCTGCTGACTGAGTAGAATCTGCTGTGTAGATTATGCCATTTAACACATAACACATGATTTGCATAGCCTTAAAAAAAAAGTATTTTTAAAATTTCAGAATAAAAAAGCCTTACTTTGCTTCATCCCTTTGTAAACTCTACAAAATAAGATTTACTTGTGTAAGGTGAAGTCTGTATTCAGGCTCTTTTACTTGCAGTCATGATTAACTCTTGTCTCTTAACTTGCTAATTACTTCAGTGAATGTATTAATTCCCCTAAATGGTAGCAGAGCTCTATCACTCTGGGATTCTAATTTACTTGTTTTCAGAATTGCAGTGGGAGGGATGGAGAAGGACCAAGCAAGCACATCAGTAGGAGTTTCATTTATTGCTACTTGTATGCCGGTCTTTTAAGTCAAGTGAAATTGTAAATGTATTGCATGCCTTGCACTCTGTCTAGCAGCCATCCTGAGGAGGGAAAACAATTAATTCCTCTTCATCTCACTGGGTCATGAGTGTGTGCTTGGAGCTGAGTGCTTTCTTCAGCCAGGGCCATTAGTCATACTGTGCAGCCCAGTCATTTGCTCTGTGAGGAAACTGATGTTTTTATGAACCTTAAAATAAAGGGAATAGTGGGCCCTGTACAGTGCCACTTCTTAGAATTTTTTTGGTTAGGCTTTTATCCTATGTCTTCAAGAAGGGGTAAAGAATCAAAGAGAGAAGAGACAAATGTAACTGCCCAAAGCACAGCTTTTATTGGTGTGAGGGCCAGCATTCCCTTGTTGGGACCTGAGAATGTGTGGAAACCAGGTAATAATGCTTTCTGATAAAACACAAGTGTCTCCTTCTGCATCTGTCTATTTTAAAAATAGACTCTAATGTATATATTCCAATAGATCTGAAATACTTGTTCCTTTAAAAAACTTCTGCTAGTGGCCCTTTTGTCCTTGATGACAATTTCGTGGAGTCAAAATTTTGTGGGTTTGACCAACTTGAAAATAATGTAAGGCAGACGACAAACGTGTCAATTGGGAAAGGAAAAGCAAGAGGGCTAAATATTTTCAGCATGCTGTAAAAGCAGCTCTTCATTGTAGCTGCATTGGTTAATGAGCGTTGTGTCATGTAAAGCAGCCACATGTTCGTGTTGAGGTGCAAGCTGCTGGTCTTGACTCCCAAATTCAATCCTGGGACAACGAACTGATTTGTCACTGTTAAAAGGGTAGATGCCAAGTAGTTTGGAGTTAATATGTAGGAGGACTAAAAGTTTCCACTTAACTGAAGTAATGGTATGGGGGATTGAGGTTTTTTGTTTTGGTTTGGTTTTTTTGATGTGTTTTGGTTTTTGGTTTGGTTTTTGGTTGTTTGTTTTTGGTTTCTTTGAGTGAAGTTAGAATCTGTTTTATTCTGATTTTTAAGGTTAGTTTACCTTTAGCATTAAGGTTGCTTTTTCACTGCCATATCAGTTTTGGTGTGAAAGTTCATAGTTTTCTTTTAATTTAAAACAAACCTCTATACATCAGGTTCTGATTTTGTGGAAGTAACCCAGAAGCTGCCATTTTTGTCCATGAAGCTGAATACCATGAGTAATAAATATCCAGTGCATATATTTGTAGGAGCTGTGGTGGAATCCTCGAATGGCACTGTTATCATTCACATCTCTAATATCCCACTTCACAGTGACATCATGTAATGAGGCCTCTGCAGCCCTGAATTCAGTGTTTGCCTTCTCCAAATTCCTTCTACATGGTGCAGCATTGAAAACCTGTAAGCTGTCAAATTGTTATAGCTTGACATAATTTTTTCAACCTCCTTCCTATCCTATTTCTTTGAAAGGTAAGAGGTGTTTGTTCTGCAGAGCTGTTGGTTTTGATTATGAAATTGTATAATGTGAATGCAGTTAATAGTACTAAGTAAGCTTTTAGCTATTATTATTAACGTGTCATCTGCAATCTGAACTACAGTAGTTAACTTCTGACCCTCAGACAGATTTGTAGAGTTGAATTTTTTTTGTGTATGTGAGTCAATCCTACTTTTAGCCAAATAGCTGTATTTGAAACCCTGTAGTCATTATCAAGGTGCTGGCTTCTAGTTTTCCGCATCCTGTAGTATTACATCAACCTTTCAGTTTGTGCTGGCAGTTGAAAAACCTGCATAGAATTTCTGATAATTGTTAGCCCATGCATTTTGGACCATCAGGAGTAGCCTTACACCTTTCAGTAAGCATCTTGCTGTGGTTCTGAGCATATTGCTGAAAATTAGCTAACTTGTAAAGAATATTATTCTAATGAATAATTCTAAAAAGTATTCTTATTGCAACTAAGTTCTCTATTTAAGAATTATCATAAAATCATAATAAAGTTGGCAGGGACCTTAAAGATCATCTAGTTCCAACCCTTGTGCCATGGGCAGGGACACCTTCCACTAGACCAGGTTGCTCAAAGCCCCGTCCAGCCTGGGCTTGAACACCGACAGGGATGGGCATTCGCAGCTTTCTGGGCAACCAGTGACAGCATCTTAAAGAGCAGAGCAATAAAAAATACTTATTAAGTGTTTTCTCTGGTTGGGCAAAATTGAACTTTTGAGTGAAGACAGACAGGGAGCATCCCTAACAGTGCCTAGTGCTCGTAGCCCTTCAGAGATCAGCTTTTGAGCTTGTTAAGACACTTGATTTTGTTGACAGTTAAAACAATTACAGGGAATAATCTTGGAGCTTTAGTACAATTATTTTCTATTTGAGGACTTGCAAATATAACACTGTACACCTACATTATTGAAGGTGGAAAAAAGCAAAACTGCTTTCTAGAATTTTTTCAAATCACCAGGTTTCATTTCCTTGATGAGCGAGTGCTGTTTTTTCCCAAGTGTGTAATGGGAAAAGGGATGTCAGAGAGCAGCGCTGCTGCTGCTGCTGCCGTTTGCAACAGCATCCTTGGAAAACCTGCACAGCTGCACTACCAGCTGCTAAAAATGGGCAAGGTGGGGAGTGAGGATATTCCTTACCTTGACAGGGACACAAACACTGTCTAACAGTGCCACCCAGTGATGTCTGCCATAACAGCACGGCAGAGCGAGGCGCTCCGTGTGCCCGTGGCGGGGGCTGCCGGGGGTCCCAGCCCCACTGACACGAAGCACTCAGCCACACGCAGGATCAGCTCCGCTCCTGCTTAAGCAACCTGCTGAGCTGCGTGTTTGGAATGAGGGACAAGATACATCTGCTTCCAGCTTGAGAGGGGTACCTTACTTAAGTGCAAACATATGGGATGGAGTGCTGGGCCTCAGGAGAGATGATGTGTGGGGTGTACAAAATGCATTTAGTTTAGCATGCCTCGTTCGTGCACGGTGGTGTTAAACTCACAGCATGGTTCTGCTGCTGTAAGTGCAGCAGGAACTCAGTGTTAGCTCTTTGGCCTGGTTCTCGTCCATATGCACTAAGAACTGTTGGAGAGCAGCAAAATACAAAAAGTTGCAGTTCAACTTTCAGGTGCGGAGTCCAGGGCTGGAATTAGGCAGAATTGTAGTTTTCAGCCTCTGGAAGGCATGGGGAGAGGTGAAAAAGTGACTAAGCTCTGCACAGGCAAGCTTAGCATTTCAAGACTGTAGCAGCAGCTAACACATTTTTAGGAAGGTAATACAGACAAATCAGACTTCTCACAATCAAGCCATTTGTATTCAAAATTGTAAGGGGAGATATTACGTAAACCCTCCCCATGTATTTAAAAGAAAAAAAAGCCACTTAATAGTGTGGTAGGGGTCTGAAATGAAAAAGAATGGGTTTTATTATTATTCAGCACTTCTTTAATTTCAAGCCAGCTGGAGTCAATAAAGCCACTTCAAGGCTACAGGAGATGAGCTGCTGCCTCTTATGTTTTACACTTTTTAATTGTAGCTGGCTTCAAAACATTTTGTAACAAAATTGAAGCATTCTGACTACTGATGATATTGGTTATCAATTTTGTATTCTTTAAAATGTGAAATTAATGTGTTGCTGCTTCAAAATATAGAAGGCTTAAATGCATTTTGAAATCACAAGTAGGGGTCCAATGTTCATGCATCATGCTTCCTAGAAATAATTTGAGGAAAGGGGGGATAAAATAGGTATTTACCTTCTTCTTGAAATCAATAGTGAAGCTGCCACCTCATTTTTTAAATAGGAAATATGCAGGATGGTAAAAATAAATGTAAAATGTATTTCTCCAGCTCACAAAAATGATAGTCCTTTTTGCTGGAATGGAAAAGATACAAGTGATCTCTTGATACTGTATTTTTTCAGAATAGTCTTTTACAGGATCAAATACTTAGCATTTACTTGGTCTTACTATCTGAATGCTGGTGCTTAGCTTTCTTTTGGCATTTGTTCTAATATGTTCTATAACTAAAGTTAACCAAAATTTTCCCCCTTGGTTTCTTAATGTCACGTTTGCAGTAACATGCTGTGCATGTACCAGGACATGAATATGTGGGTGTTTTGATCTGTGTTCGTTCTTTACTCAGATAATTGTTAGCACTATTTAAGTATTTGCTTTGCTAGCTTAGATTTGCTTGTTCCTGTTGAGTTTGAAAAAAAGGAGACTGATGCCATCTGTTAGTTTCAGATTTCTGTATAGTTTGACCTTTGTAATCTTTGTCAGAGGTAGCATAGAGCTGCCCTTGCTGGAAAGTATTTCACAAGGGAGGCCCCCTCTCCTCCTTACCCATTCAGAAACAAACCTGGATGACCTCATTATTTTGTGGGGTTTTGTTGTTATTGTATGTTTTGTGAAGGCTTTTCCCACAGAAGAGACTGGGTCAGTGTACAGGCTTCAAAAGTATACCTGCTTCCTGTTTGCTGCTGTATGCAGGCCATCATTTTGGTCTGTCATTTCTTTTTGTTCATAGAACTGTGCAAAATACGAGAATATACAGGAAACTTGTTCAGTTTGTTCTGCAGAAGTATGGTTGGTTTTCCTTTCTTAAACCGGTAAACCATTATCCTTTTAACCCTTAACCCAAACCATGGAAAATCTTTAATAAAAGATCTATGTGTAGTCTTTGTAGTGAAAAGGGAAGGAGAAAAAGGAGCTAAAGGAAATATGTGTATTGTAAACACAGAAATGCTCAATTCAGAGAAATTTCTGTTTTCTCTCTTGCCATCTTATTAGGGGATTCAGCTCAGCGTTATTGAAAGGTTCATCACAATTTCAATTCAGAAGGCGAACTCTCAAACCAGTGGGATGCAGTTTCAAATATATGTCGCTACTAAAAATTTAATTAGAATTAATTCAGGTATTTATAGTGATGATACATTGCTAAGAAAAAGAAAACAATAGAGAAGTCTAGCAAAAGAAATTAGTCTTAAGATGCCTGCTTTTTCAAATAGAATGTGTTTGGGAACTTGAAATGCTTAAACATGGGGAAAAAACTATAGGTGTGAATAGTCTTTAAATACATCATACTGGTGTTCCCTAAACCCAAGGTGTTCAGTGTGCTTCAAACTGTTGAATGCATCTTACTGATATCTTTTATCTTACAGATAAGAAAGTACGATTGCTACAAAACAAAGCAAAAAGACCCCAGTGCCCCCAACCCTAAACTAAGTACTCTCTGAGAAACATGGCAGTATGTTTTTCTATCCAATTCAAAGCTTTTTATCTTCCCAAGATAAATAGTAGAATACTAGACTTTGGTTTTATTTATTAAGATTTTTAAGCTCACATCTGTTGAAATGTTCTTTATTTTCATAGTTAAGTGTGACAAAAGGTATCGTGGTGGAAGAAGTTCCAAAATGTTAGACTTAAATACAAGTTGGAATACAACTTAAATACAGTCAGTTTTATAAATAAATACCTGTATGAAAATGCTGGTCTTAAGATCATTAACTCTCCCTGCGTCTGTGTGTTAAATTGCAGAAATAACTCGTGTGATAAAATGAAAGCAGGAATAATTGAATAATTGTCCTCTTACATCAGATGAGTTTTTTGCAATGGCACTACCTGACACATAGCAGGTTTTCATAATGGAAATAGTAGAAAGAGTATCTCTGAGGGTAATGTATTATAAATAGAAAAAAAGAAAGACAATGGTTAGAAAAATTATTCTGGCTTTTTGATCTAGAAGAGACTTGCTGGCTCAAAAAGCAAGTGTCTCACTCAGCAAAATAGATTCCTTTATAGAAAGTGCTCTAAGGAAAGGCACACGGGGCACAGTATTATTTAAATGGCATTGTAAAACTATCTGTAATATATTCATACTTTTATAACTAATATAAGAATTCTTCTTTCAGTAAAACAGTATGTGAACAGTCTTCAGCCTTATATTTAGTAGAGAGATCAAGATACACTAGTACTTTCCTAAATACTTATTAACTTTTGGATAAGAATGTTTTATATATATATAATACGTAAAGTCATTGTATGTGTAGCCACACTATGAAATTATTAAAATCGCATATAGGAAATACTTATAAAATTAAAGGTAGTGACTATCAAGTAAATCTGCTAGAGTGACAGCTGCCTAAAAGTTGCCTGTACTGGGCAGTATTGCTGCAGCCAAACCATATCTGTAAATGTTGATTTCCAGAGAAATTCCTGCCTCTAAATATGCAGCCTCTGTCCTCTCCTTTCTGTAGTAGCAGTGCTGCCTTTAAATTTATTTTTTAAAAAATTAAATGGTTTGGGTTGGAAGGGACCTTGAAGATCTGGTTCCAGCTCCCTTGCTCTGTGCACCTTCAACAACACCAGGTCACTCAAAGCCTCATCCAGCCTGGCTGTGAACACCTCCAGGGATGGGACATCCACAACTTCTCTGAGCAACCTGTTCCAGTACCTCACCAGCCTTATGGCTTATGGCTGTTAGGGCTCTTCCCTGTGTTTCTGCATATGTAAGTCCTTGATTGATGAACAAGCAGGTGCTCACCCTCTGGGAAGCTGCTCATGTGAACTCTGGGGCTTGTTTGCAAAATCAGAGCACCATACGCATGACACCACTGATGAAATTAGCAGAGTGGTTAATGGCAGCTGATGGGGAGTCTGGAGGGATTATCTTAAAATTGCAAAAAGGAGGAACTACAGGGCTGGGAAGGACCTTTCCTGGAGCACTGAATCCACTCACCTGTCACTTCTAGCATTCTTGCAGCCCTCTCCAGAAGCGGTTCAAGCTCCACTTTAACACTGTTGAGATTTATTTCTCAGTCTACCTGGATTCAAAGACTGAGACCTCTTTAGTGCTCATGTCTGGCAGACTTCTTATTGATGGCCCAGTTAATTCCCACTTGTTCTCTGGGTCAGCAGTGTCCACCCAGATTTCCTGTACTTCTCTCCAGCCCATATTTTGCCTTTTGTTGCCTGCTGTAGGGACAACAGAGCCATCTTCCCCGTCTCTTCCCCCACCTTCATTTTTGCCTAGCAGAAAGAGGCAAACTCTTTTAGCTTTTCATAAAACAGACCCAGGGTTGGTGTTATCATTGTCACAGCCCTGCTCTGCACCTCTTAGGGTATGAGTTTATTTCTTGATTGTAGCTCACCAAGGCTGTGTATGGTGTTTCCACTGTCTGCTTGCCACAGCCTTCCCAATTACAGTATCTCAAACTTGCCTCATAAAGCTTGGACTTGATGGTCTCAGGAGTCTGTCTGACCTTAACGATTCTATTACGTTCCAGGGTTGTACACGTTAAATGATTTGTGCTGTTTACTACCTTTCCTCTCTCTTAAATGTATTTAGAAACTGAAAGGCTGAATGGATGCAGCTAACTAAAGCGAGGAGTAATCTGATGCTGGGGGTCTGGAACCGAGGAACATGTTGAAATTACAAAGTTTGAGTAATAGAAATACAAAATTTTAACTAATGAAATTAAAAATTCTAGTGAAGTTTGTCAAGAAGAAAGCAGAACACCCTCAAACCTCTCACCTCTCCTGATAAATTGATATCAGTGACAAGAATAGTTTAAAAAGTTACTGCTTGGTATTTTTAGATTGGACTGTGCAAAACAGTTGAAATCCTGCCCTGTCAGGAGAATGCTTTGAGTGATGCAATCAGCATTTCCTTTTTTAACCTCAATATTTCTCTAATATATCATTGATATTCACTTCAGGAAATCTTCTACAGAGACAGCATGAACTAAATAGACTGCAGTGGAAACACAGCTTAAAAATGGTGTTAGCTGTGATACCCCACAAGTCTCTAGGTGCAGAAACCAGCTTGAGGGGAATGATCAGCTGATTTTTACTGGTATAGAATTAATTTTCTTCAGAGTAACTGATATGAGGCTGGTTTTGGGATTTGTGCTGGAAACGGTGTTGATAACACAGGGATGTTTTTGTTACTGCTGAGGAGCTCTTGCACAGAGTCTCAAGGCCTTTTCTGTGCCTCATCCCACCCTACCAGCGAGGAGGCTGGCGGTGCACAGATAGCTGGGAGGGGGACACTGCTGGGACAGCTGAGCCCAAGTGACCCCAACTGACCCACACCAAATGGCATCTTGTTTGGTATATGCAGCGGGGGGAAGAAGAGGGAAGGGGGAGATGTTCATAGTGATGGTGTTTGCATTCCCAAGTCAGTATTATGTGTGATGGAGCTGTGCTTTCCTGGGAAAGGCTGAACAACTGCCTGCCTATGGGAAGTGGTGAATGAATTCCCTGTTTTGCTTTGCTTGTGCGGATGGCTTTTGCTTTAGCAAAACTATTTTTGTCTCAATCTGAGTTTTCCCACTTTTCTGGTTCTCTCTCCCATCCTGACGTGGGGGGACTGAGTAAGCCCCGACTGCATGGGGCTTAGTTGACAGCTGGGGTTAGACCGTGACACTCTTCACTCAGGACTGAGCTGAACACCTAATACCAACTGAGCTGAATTTTTAGTTGGTATTTGTGGCAGAAAGTGCAAATTTAGAAATACTAAAGTATTTCTGGATCAATTTTGATTTTATGCAGTAGCTTACTTCTTACAGAAAGATACTTTAAAAGTTGGGGAGAATTTAATGTTGGCATTTACAAATCAAATATTTTGACATAAAATTTCCATTGGTTCAACTTTTCTTAGTTGAAACAAAAGAGTATTTAAGCCAAATCAGGCTCCCTAAAGTCCTATTTGCCCTCTTTCCTGTGTAACACTCACAGGAGGTAAGCTTCAGTGGAGTGCTGGTGAACCACAGCTTGATTGCTGCTACGATGCTTGCACAACCAGTTCTGAAAAATTTACAGCTGCAGAGATGAGAAGGAGAAAGCAAGAAGACTGATGTTTGACGGCTAATTAAAAAAAAAGTTTGCAATTTTTCTGTTGCAATTATACTAGAAACACTATTTTCTGTTGCACTTCTGTTTGCAACAGAAGTAATCTTTCTAGTATAATTACTCTCCAGTAATTATGTCTCAATCCATCACCAGCTTCTAGTTGTTTGGGAGAGGACAGAGTTTGCCATGTTTTCAGCTCATAGCCCTCTCCTGTTCTCTCCCCCAACATCCTCCGAGCTGGCTCCTCATCCTTGAGGCTCTTTCATAGCCCTGCGTCCTGCACCCTGGCAGTCGTGATGTTTCCATGGATCGCTCTCCAGCTGGCTGAGGAGCACTGAGCAGCAGGCAGGGGTAGCTGGCAGCCAGCATCCTGGGGAGCTCAGCTCCACCAGCACTGCTCTCCCTGGCAGCCAGCCACAGTGAGCTGCTGTGCAGCAGCCTGGTGAGCTTTTGGACTTGGCACAGCTCAGCTGCAGGCTCAGGTAGCAGAGGAAACAGAGCAGAGCTTTCTGACCAAGCTCAGGTTACCGCTCTTAAGAGTTGAGCAGGAGCCTTTGCTTCATACACCTGAGTCAGCATCTTGGGAGGACTTCCTTCACAGTTTTGTGTCTTTTCATTGTTCTTTCCCAGCTCCGTCAGAAAAGTTCAGTAAGGCAGCTGAAGTAAGGCCGTAGAGAAGAGGGTCTGGGAGCCCCAAGGAGGAAGGGTGGTATTCTAACACGAGCTGGTTCTTGCAGAAGCAGCATAGGAGATGTAGACTGGATGACAAGAAGGTAGCCTGCTATCATTGTAGTAATGCAAGGGACCCATCAGGGTCATCTTATTCCTCATTCACCCTTAATTAAATATTACTTGCTTGAATATGTATGTAATAAAAGGTGAAAGATGTTACAAGCTGACTAAATTTTTTTCTCTGTGTAATGTTTTCGGTAGCCCTTTCTGCAAGAGTCTTTCAGTTGTGATTTCTGCTTCTTACGGTGGTAGATAACACTTTTTCCTGAATAGGGCTTTGCATAGCCTGCAGTGGTTGTGGCATTCTAAAAGAGCTGACATGATTTTAGTATCTTTTTTCAATTCAAATAGAAGATATACAGGTATTTTATGAGTGCAGGTTGTGTTGCCGTTATGATGCTGCAGATTTATGATTGTGTTGGGGTGAGTGGGAACAACCTACCCAAGTTACTTATTTACAGTCATACCAGGAAAGAAGATGGCTCTTTGCTTCAACAGTATCAGTCCTTGTTTTTATTCTTTAATTAACTCTGAATTTGACTAGATCTGCAAATAGCAGATGGTGAAGTGTTGCCAAATTGCTGCTCATCATCTGCTTCTCACATACATAATTTGTAAGAATGTAAGTATAAAGAAAATGTATGAAAAGTCCTCAGTACAGTGTTCCCCAATAGCAGGAAGTTGCATTTGTTTTTCTTCTGGCATTTAAGTTTAACAGTGAGCAAGAGATTAAATAAAGCATTTGCACAAAAGAAGACTTTCATAATTGGTTTTTGAGAAGCAAGCAAATGGGGCAGCTACTCCAAAACTTTGCATTTTACTAAACCAAAAAAATAAATGATCTTTAACTTTGTGATGTTCAAATGAAATGCAGAGTTGCCTACATATGAAGTATTTTGCTTGTTTCAGGTGCTAATAAATGATGCCTTTTGTTACTTGCACTGGTGCTTCTGAACTCTGACTGGGCTGTAGTAATTGAACACAAAGAGGGGAAGAAGGGTTCATTAAATGCAAAAATTCTAATGGGAGGCTAGATTGCCTCTAATCTTACCTAGTAGATATACACAAAATTTCTCCTGTCAGCTCTGAGGGAACCTGGAAGTGTAGACTGTTGTCTTGAGCATCTATAAAAACTCTCCCTTGTTGCTGAATATCTGTTATTACTTTTAAAAGAAAAAATATCAACACTGATATGAAAGTAAAGCTGGAATACTGAGAAAACTTGCTGCTTGGCTAGTCATGCATCTCCTGATTTAAAAATATTTCATATGCAAGGCTAGTTTTGTTTTGTTTTCAGGGCATTAGCCTGTAAATGGTAGAATCCTCAGCTTGAACATTACACTTGCTGTAATGCAAATGTAGGGTTACATCAGCAGGTCTTTTTAAAGCAGTGATTTGAAGGTTACTGGTGTTGGCTTCACTGTAGTGCCTCTACAGTTCTTCACCATCCTCTTTCTGAGGAGTCACTTAGAGTCCCCCAGCTGGGAGGTCTGTATGTGAAAATCTGTGAGGTGGGGCAGAAGGCTGCTTCTGTCCTCTTAGAATTTATTTTGTTGTAGGAGCTTTTTATACCAGAAGAAGAAATCAGCTCAGATTTTTAGCCTAGGAGCAGAGCCTTACAGCACTCAGAATTTAGCAGATGCACAATTGAGCAAAATATGTCTGTAAGAAAAGCAACAGACTTTAGGGAAAGACTTGAGCAAAAGAGTAGGGAGAAAAAGAGGAGGGGTTTTTATCCATTGTCTGTACTTTCTGACAATATTTTATTAATGTTTTTTTATGGCTTCTTAACTTTTCAATTCTGTCTAATTAAGTTCGCATTTAGAGTGTACCTATTACCGCTAAATGATATTTATCATACTGTCAGGGTTTTATACTTACTTTTGCTGTCTAGTAGAAGTGGAAAACTACATCTTGAGTATATGGGTTGAAAATGAGGACATCAATTTTGCCTTCCTCACAGATCAATCTGTCATGTCACTTGAAAAAAATCTTTCTTCAGAAGAGTAGTCACTCTGAGCAGTGTTCTAAAGCCTTGGGAGAGGAGAAGGGATTCCTGAAAGGGAAAAAGTAAAATATATATTTTGCTGAGTGTGGTTCAGGAGGTTGGTTAACTTGAATCAGATTAAACCTCAGAGCTCAGATGGTGTCAGTTGTGCTGGTGGGAGGCTGGTAGAAGTTGACACTTTCTTCTGCTTGTAGGCATTATGCATGTGGGTAGTGTGGTTGCCATCTTCAAAAGAAATTCACAGAAAAATCCATAGATAGGAGGAAAAAAGGCTTCTCGTTTATCCTTCCTGTCATGTAAGTAGTCAAACCAAATAGGTGGACAGCCCAGTTTTTACATTTAGAGGTTTATGTGTATTCCTGCAACATTTATATATAGCCAGAGGATGGACTCTGATTGGTGGGGTTTTGTTCTTTGGTTTGCTCTGCTGACTCAGATCTTTTAACTGGCTTGACTGGAAAATGTGTGATGGTAGCTCCTTAGCTGAGAGGAGAGGCCATTTTATGGGGAATGTGTAGAGACCTGGGTCTGGATTCATTTTACCTTTTGTCTCCACCTTAGTTAATTGCCTTCATCTCCTTTTCTAGGCTGTGGAGAGCAACACACTCGTGAAGAACAAATTTAACCTATTTAAGATTCATACCACAGAAAGAGCTCAATTGTGCTGTCAAAATTCTGGTAGAGGGAGTCTAAAGATACTGGGTTAGTCATGCACATTTGTTGGCAGTTGTATGTTAGGAATGAGATTTGCCTGGATGGTCTTGCAGTTGAAGTCTCTGCTCTGGAACATGTTTCACTTTAGGACAGTGTCTCAGCGTTTATTACGTCAATGGAAAATTCAAAGAGACTTGAAAAGATCTTTAACGTAGTTCTATCTGTCATGGTCACCCAGATGGTTCTGTGATCTGGGTTACGGTTTTCTTGGGTTCTCACACAAAACGCAGAGTAGGCAAAGAGTGTATGGCAAAGTGGTGAAATTTGCTTGCTGTCATGGAGCAGCTCCATCTCAGAGTCAGAAATGTTTGGAACATATGACAGCCATTCTTCTGACTGAAAAAACTTCTAGTTTCATCTAACAAAGCATAAAGAAACAGGTTGGTCTAACTTTGATGTTCAGTGTATTAGGTCATCTCTGAAAGTCTAAATATGACGTAACTATAATTTCATAACTGGGTCAGGCAGAGCTAGAAGAGTTCTTTTTTCATCCTAGTATACTGAATGTAAAGAGGTCTTCAGTTAAATAAGGGTGGTCCAACATTTTGAGAAAAACCCCTGAGTGCACCCCCCTCTTTTCTAAGTAAAAGAACTCAGACCAAACCCTTACTTCCTCCACATTTTACTTGGAACTGAACATATCTGGTATGTTCATCTGAGTTTCAGCTGCTTTATCCTGAGTGCTGTGAAAAGATGGTTATGCTACTTATGCTAATCTATAGATTAGATGCATAATGTCCTATATCTTGTCTCCAAAATATAGGAGACAGAAAGCAGACAGCTTTTGCTACTGTTAGACATAAACCCAAACTGGAAACCCGCATTTACAAGAAAGTCATGGGGACAGCAACAAGCTAAACGGATTTACAGTGACAAAAGCATGTTGAAACCAGTGTACAACTGTGATTTTTAAAACGTGACATTTAATTTCTGCTTTGTAAATCCCTGTCCTTAATGGGGGATAACAAGAGATTGAAGAGATAGGAAGATACCTTGCTTGTAGATTCAGGCATAGTTTGGGTTTGGGCTAAAACCTAATTTTCTGTTAGCTTGCCTTTCAATCCTGGTCCCAAAAAATCTGACAAAGAAAAAGAAAAGTGTCAAAAAAATATGACTGGAATGAACACTATGTTAAATGAAATATTTTTGTTTGTGTTCTTGTGATTTGTTCTGTGATCTAAACCTAATTTTAAATGCTAATGTTTGGCAAGAGTTGCTGATGGAAGTGGGTTGTCCTAATCCCTTGTATGTGGGAATGTTCTAGAAGTACATGGGAGGGGAAGAGAACCCCTGGCAAAGTCAAACCCTTGTGTCAGGGTACAGGAGGTAGCAAGCAGCTCTGTCTGAACAGCAGAATCACATAAAGACTTAAAGATTATCAACTTCGTTTTCTCTTTATCCCTTGGCTTAAAACCAAAGACTCTGACTCCAGTGTAGTCTTACAGTGGCAGGAGAGGATGGGTAGTAGTAGGTTATTGCTTTTCCTGTTACCTTTTAAGTTTGCCATTGTGCATTTGTAACCCTGCTGGGTTGCACACAGTGGCTTTATTTTGGCAACTGCTTTGTTTGCTGTAAAGCAGGTAAAAAGCTGTGTAATCTATGTGGTTGGCACTTGCAGGAGATTTTTAAAGTAGATGTGAAGCAGCTGCCAGGGGCCTCCCAGACAGCTTGTCTTCCCCTTCCCTGGCTGTAGCATGGAGAGGGGCAGGTGAGCACACCGTTCCTTGTTCCTCTCAGTATTGATTTCTGATGGTGGCCAAGTGAAGGGCACGTGCAGGGATTTATTTTATTGATTGTTAACAAGGGACAGTAATACCAGTGCTCGAAGGAATGAAGTTTCCCATGGCTTCTTGCAGCTGTCTATTCCGTTTAAAAAGAAGTTTATGNATTTAAATCAAAGTGTCTGTCTCTTGGAATTGATTCCTCCCTCAGTCATGCTGAATGTGCCCTGTGTAATTTGGCTATTGCTACTAATCCAGGGCTTTTGGTCCCCTTGGAATGAGAGCATGGTAAAGACGGGTTGTAGAGTCTCCATCCTTGGAGATGCTCAACACACAGCTG
>VYZQ01000164.1:14732-25750 GCA_013400655.1 Mystacornis crossleyi
CCCACCAAGTTCACTGTGCCTTAAATCAGATTAATGGTGATTCAGAACTCCTAAAAATGTTAAGAAATAGGTTTTGGGAACCTTTTAATTAAAAATGTACAATTACAACAAAAGCACTGAATTTACATTTCTTCTTAGACTGTTTGACAGAGTTAATATAGTTTAGTTCTCTGACAACTGCCAGTGCAAGTTTTTCAGAGAGAGATGAAGGTGGTGTTCTATACAAAGTGTATGGCAGAGTGAATTGCAAAATGAGACATTTGTGGGATTTTAGCTAGTAAAACACCTTCAAAAGGCTGCTTACGTGTAGGATTTGAGGAAGACCTTGACTGTACTAAAGCTCTAATGTTAAAACAGCTCTGGCACTGTTTGCCAGTGCAACGGTCATCAAGGCAATTGTGGGTTATATTGTCATGTACTTTCTGTCCTTTCTCTGCAATATAGGAAGTTCAGCAGAATTGTCTAAAGAAATGGTGGTCCAGCATCCTTAACAGCATCTTTCCTGTAAAGGCTGAGATAATGCAAGGGCTCCACCATCTTTTCCTCATTCATATTCTCCCTTGACTTCCCTACCTGGAAAGTATAAATTTCAGCTCTGAAATGGGGTTCTAATTCTTTTTCACTTACAGTTTCTCAAGTTGAGCAACTTGTTATAGTTTATCACAGTTGGGAATTTGTTTGATTTTGTTAGTTTATTTTGGTGGAGAAGTTTATAACATCCAGGCAGTTGAGGAATAAACAACACCTCTCTCAGTTGCCAAATCCTCCTCAAATGACGCCTTAGGATGTGGAGAACGACGTTTTAATTGAAGTACCGCATTCCACTGCTGAACCAAAAAGGTCATGCTGAAGTATGGAGGTGGCTGGATTTCAAGGCAGAATCAATGGTCATATTGAAGCTTTTCTTATAATCTTCTGTATAAATATCTTGAATCCAAGTGATGTAAGATAAGTTTTTCTCCCAGGATTTTGACACTACATTTTTCAAGAAGGATCGGTAGAGGAAAATTTTGGTGGTATCTAGATGGCACTAGGGAATGCACACCTTCTGGTTATTTACAGTGGAAGTTTGAATCCAATTTAAAATAATCGTACCCTTTTGTAAGGGATTTTTGAGACTGCATATGCACATATATAAACAGGCACTTGTGACTGTGTCATAAGATGATAAAGCTGTTGGAAAGCGGTGCCTGAGTCTGTCTGTCTGTATAGTTCTAGAGCACAGGGATGTGATGTGTACACATAGTCATACTGCAGATACCCAGGATGACTAAGACAGGAGTTAAGTTACAGGGTTGCCACAGAAGGAGCTGCCCCTGGAAAGTGCATCTGGGTATTTGTGTAGACTGGTACTGTTTGAGCACAGGAAGCTGTGGAAGAGAAAGAAGGTTGGATCTTGTCAGTGTTTCAGCTAGACATAACCAGTGCAGGGAGTTGTAATATGTGTTCTTTGATGCATCGTTATTGCTTGCAGACTTTGGAGACAACTCTGTTAATAAATGAGGAGAGGTTTTCCTTCACTCCAAAACGTAGCTATCTTGCTTTTGGGTCCTGAGGTCCTTCACCTTCTTTCGCTGAGATGAATTTTTCAGAAGACCGGATCATCCTTCATTTGGCATTTACTCACTCAATTACCTTCCTGCATTTTGTGCCAGCCACATCACACTTTTCTTTTTTTTTTTTTTTTTTGTTCTTTCCAGACCACATTTATTCATTAGCTGCATTTATTGTAGTTATGGTTGAGACAGCACTTTATTGCAAGCCCCCAATCTTTGGTGGTTTATAACTTTCTGAAACAATTACCTTTTTGGCTGAAATTTCTCAAGCTTGTTCTAAGCTCAGAGGTGAATAATGTTTCAGTAAGGTTGAAAAAAATCCATTAAGCCATTTATGAGGACTAGACGTTCCAATAAACGTAGGCGCATTTATTTTTTGATGACCTACTTATTCCTATAAAGTACATTATTATTCTGTTTTCTCCTGTTTTAAATTATGTTGTCTTTTAAAAGAGAACGGGGACATTTTATACCAGGTTTTTAGACGGGCTTCAAGCAAGGTTTGTTCACATGCAGTTTTGTGCAGGCAAGCACACTTGTTTGCTGCACTGAGCTCACTAACAGGACTGTTTATGGGTGAAAAAGCTTTTGGAGTTCAGAACATTGTTCTCTGCAGGAAAACAACAGCTCAGTCCCTTGTGATTCTGGTGGATAGCTGGCACCACATATGAAAGTCTGACTACACAGTGGAAGGTTAGATAGACAAAATGAGGCCGTCTTTTGAATATGGGTCTTTAGTTGTGCAATGATGCTAACTCAGTGTGAAGATTCAGATATTGCTTGTGCAACAGTACAGTGAATATACTTCTGCTGTCTTGCAGGCATGAGATACAATTTTTCATCATGCTGTCCTGGACAATGTGCATTAATTTGACAAGTGATAAAGTCTTGTGCAATTGAAAAGGCAGTGCTTTCTTTCTTCTTCTTTTTTTTATTGAACTTCTGCATAGACAATGTAATTAAATTCAACTATGCTTTGTCTCATGTCTACGATGTGCCTTTTAGTACACGTGTAATGCTTTGTGTGTTGCATACATTGTGAGGAAGTTCTAATGTTTATGCACATGTAGCATGTGATGTAGCATGACAATGTAACAATATTTACTTACTAAAGTAAAGATATCCTAAGTTTATGCCGATGTAACTGACAGCAGAATTTGGCCCAGTATGATTAAATGTACCGATGAACTTTGATGCTAAACTCCATGACCTTTGCACAATTAAAATCTCAACTTTAACATTGCATTAGCCTAGGTTTTCATTTAATTATACATATTTGGTTGAAAGCTTCAAAAATGTTAATATTTTAAGTCTCTTCTCATGTTTGTAATTGAACTTTTTTGTGTGATTGTTTTCTGCAGTAATCAAAAGGACATTAGCATGGACAGGAAATGAATCTGGAACTCTAGAGATTAATATTAATCTGCTAATGTCCTGTCCTGATGTTCTCAGGAATCCTTTCTTCTCTAGCACATTATGGTACTTTAGTAATCAGCAATTAGGGTAAGGTTTTCTCAGGCCTGAACTATGTCCTCGTATGTCTCTCATTTTCTGATTGCTGTGGGAATGGTGGTTCTGCCCCCCACGGAGTCAGAGCAGAATGTAATGTTTCTTCTCTGAGAGCCACACCGCTTAGACAAATGCAGGGCTGGAGGCTTAGCACATTATCAGGACGGAGATTTGAGAGTTAGTTAGAGGAGTTTGACCTCAGGTTTTATTGCTGTGTGGGATCTGCTGTGCTTCCATGCTTGGAAATACTTACCGTGATCCTTGTGCTAACACTGCATAGAGCCACGGGCCCAGTAGCGGTGCTTTGGGAAGCACAGACCCAGCTGGCCCTGACCCACAGCAGCACTTCACAGCCTGGGCCATGCTGAAATCTGCATCAGGAGGCACAGTCTCATCTTCCGTGTGCTTCAGACGAGACTTTTTTGCAGACCCAGTCTTGTAGTGTCAGGCAAAAAGTCGGAGGGACTGTGCAACCTCAACCCGTTTACCACCTCCTGCAAGAGACCTTGCTGTCCCTGCCCACAGACACACTGATGCCACTGCAGAAATCATTGCAGCCCTAGGGTTTCAAAAGACTTCACTGATAGTGCTTAAGTTTATATGTGTAGCATTTAGGCAGGAGATCCTGTAAGCCACAGTATTTCCACACTGTTATTTCCTCCACTTGCCACTCGCAAGATGGTCTGAAACATTGCAGCTCCGTGGTGTGTAGGAAATACAGACCTATCTCCAAGTATCCCACTCTCGTTTGCATAACAAAGCTGAACTGATTTTTATTTCTTTTACCATGTGCACAGGATGAGAGGTGAACAGAGAGAATTCATTTTCAGGTTTTCAGAGCACTGTAGGATTCTGGGGGTTGGTTCAGGGGGAGGGAGGGTTGGTGTGTGTTTTCTTCCTTTTCTGGCATAAGTGCCCCTGGGTTTGCTCCAAAAAATTAATTGATAGTCCATTAAAAACTTACTACATTTGTTTTTACTTTGACTTTTATTTTTAATTTCTATTGTGCAATTCCATCTGAATAAAAAACCCTCTAGAAGGTGCAACATTGAGAGGAAATATTGGCTTGATTGTAGCAGATCATTCAATTTTTTTCCCCTAAACACAGTTTCATTGAAACTGTTGTATTTTCAGTGCTTCACTTTTGATAAATCGGCATCTTCCAATGGCCATATGTTCTATTGGAAAAATCTCAAGTCGTCCTAGTTGTATGCACCCAGATGATACTCCGTTTCATGATATGTTCCATCGTATGGTATGTGGTACAGAGAGAGGAAAACAAGAAAGTGATAGTGGAAATGACACTGAGGCCTGTGCTTGCACTTCAGAATAAGCAGATTGGAGTCCAAGCACCGCTGAAAGCTTCAAGTTCAGTAATTTTTGTTTTGGTTTAGGATACAGACTAATTTCCATTTATCTCAAGTTGCATTGTGTCCTTTGTAACTTGTTTATTCCGATGAGAAATGCCTACATAATCTGAACCTTTTACTGGCCAGATACTTACTAGTGGTTTTGCATGATATTCAGGTAATTGAGCTTCCACTCTTCTTAGCAGATGAAGTGGATGATAAAGTTGGTTTGAATTTCTAGCAAATACGAATCAAAATACCGTTGCAAACCTCAGCCTTAGTTTTTCTGTGCCACCATTTCCCACCTGTACATACATCTCTCTAATTTATAAAGGGTACTTTAAAAGTCATTGTTGCAAAAATTGAGACGTGTGGACTATACAAGTACCTAAAAAGGTGAAGAGAATGAGCCCAGAGTCTGGGGCTACTTGTGGGGGAGAGGGGGAGGAAAGAGGGGTGAGGAATCCCAGATTTCACTGGCTGTACAGTTTTTGATATGGCACTAGGGTTAAATGGGGAGAGATTCACTTCACGTGGGCTGAAAACCAAGTATATTTTCACTCATGAATGCAGACAGCTTGCCCTGGTGTGGTAAGCAAACTTACCTGCCCAAGCTGCCCAGGCTCTATCCCAACTCTACAAACATCTGACATTCTTTTGAAGCAACAACCCCCAAACTGTACCAGTTTATTAGCAAGCATTTTCAAGAAAACCATCACCACTTATGATTTATTACCTTGAGTTTTGAGCCATAGCACTTCAAAACCTGTTTCATGAGCATTTCAGGTGGCATTGTAGCCGTGGTGGATAGAGGGCTTGCAACATTTGACTTCCCAGTGCCTGGGACTGATTCTAAGTCATACCAATTCTTTTTGCTCTAGCATTGAGGTCAGGTGCATCCTCCATCTGTGCTCCATCTGCTCAGCAAGAATGCTGATCTGGTGTTCTGTACCTAATGCAGTATATCTGTCTTGCTATTAGATAGAAAAAGGACAAAAGGCCCTGAGGACATCCACAATGTATAAGTATTTTTAAAGGTTTGGCTGAAAACATTTAAACTTCAATGGTCAGCAGGAGGGCTGCAGCAAACAAGACTTCTTTAAACTCCCTTTAGAGCCCTTCTTTTCTATATTGATCTGGTTTTCTTTTTCCAAAGGATTCCGGGTTCTCAGAAATATGAACGGCAGTTACAAGAAAGCTCACTCGAGGCAGAACCTTTATGCTAAGGCTCTCACTATCTCAGATATTGACTGTCTTAGGGCTGATGGAACTTGAGTCTTCTCCCCTCTTTGAACTGTGTTGTAGGAATCCAGGTCTTTTTCTTGTGACAGTTACATACTGTCATTTTAAAGCAACAGTTTATTTTACAGCTGAATTTATTCTCTAGTGCCAAGGGAAAACTGAGGCAGAAAATGACAAAATCATACAATGGAGTGAGTATCAAAGCAGAGAATGAAATCCCACATTTAATGCTGGCTTCTTGAAATCTGAGGTAAAGCTGACTGATGAGACCAGCTTTTCTGAAAATAGCTTCAGACTCTTCATCTGTTTTCTGTCCATTTCACCCTTGTCTGAGTACTTATGGTTTAAATTCAGCAAGTTGTTTAGCTAAGTATCCAAAATGGTAGGAATTCCTTTGAATATTTATATTTTCAAAACTGGACTCTAAGTTATTTAAGAACTGTGTTGAACAGGATATTTTTTTGTCACTTAGTGTCATAGGCCTAGCAAAATGCATTGTATGTCTAAACAAAGTCTTCAAAAGTTCACTGTATGTATTTAGGAATAAAGAGCTCAGAAATTCCATCAGCATTTTTTAAAAGTTTGAAGAAGATTCAGAGTCCAAATATGCAACACTTCCCAGAAGAAAATGCCTGTTGCCTTTGTTGTTCCCTCCCAAACTGGCATGGTTAAAGGATTAGTTACTCAGCAGTGTTCTGGGTAAAAGATCAGGCTGGTTTGCATTTTTTTGTAAGGCAGTTCACCCTTTCCCGTGGCAGAAAAGGACAGTTGTATTTATACTGACAAGAGCTGTAAATCAGAATTGGAATAGATGTTGGCACTGGCTCTTAATTATTCCTGGGAGCTGGGATCAGGTATGCCTTGCATTTATACCGCGACTCTGAAAGACCACAGAGTACTTTCCAAAAACTGAACAATGCACATGTCCGTTTTCTGTGGGTGCAGCTATGGCAGGCTGCAGCCCACTGCTCAAGCATCTGTTGAAGGAATGGGCCCATTAAAAGAACACAGCATCGCTGTGGTGTGGCGATGCATTTTAATTGTCTCCTGCTACATATTTGCATGCTTTTTTAGCCCTGTGGAAAACCAAGTTCTCCTCCAACTGGTCGGAAGTTTTCACACAAACTTACTTGCCCTGGGATTCACTATGAGTCACCCTGATTTCAGAGAATACTGCCCAGGTGTTCTTACTTCTTAGCAGTTTGTTCTAAACAGGTCTTGCATAATCTTGGTTTTCTCTAGGGTGCAGAAATGTTGGGAGTTTGGGGTTTGGCAGGTTGTTGGCAGGATGGAGGGCTTAAAAGATCTTCTCTTGCTACCGTTGCTCATCACTGACCTATCAGGCCAGTGGTGCCAGATAGCTGTGGTCGGATAACTGCTCTGGAGTAGCTATTCACCATGGGGCTGGTGGAATTTTGTGATAATTCTGCAAAGCCTCACTAGCTGCTAGACCATCCTTCCTTCCCTACTTCTGTTTAAAGAGGTGGTTGTAAGTAAGTGCTTGCACATTCTATTGCAAGAAATCGTGTTTTCAGAAGCATTTGCAGATTTGAGTCACAGCTTTCCCATATCTGGCAGCAAATTCTGGTATGAGAAAGGAAAAGATATAACTCCCTTGATCAAATTATGTTTTTTTTTATTTTTACATTTCCCCAACTGGAAATTACTCATTTTCCTAGCACAGCATTGGTCTTCTACCCACAAAGACATTTCTACACATGCAGAAAAGGTGAACTGAAGCTGGGGCAGTTGTACTTTCAGTTCATTGTTATTGTTTCATGTATTAAACAAAATTGTCCGTTTCTGGGTTTGTTTGTTGTTTTTTTTTTTTACTAGAATTTAAAATTTTGACGATCTGAATATGCATGACTCTTTCTATATCATTATGATGGGGTGCTGAGCACTCACAGCTTTCTTGGAAGCTAGTAAAAACAAAGAGCATTAGGACCTTCTAGAATCAGTCATCTTAGACCTTTTAAGCAAAAGCCATCCTCTACCTGCACAACACAGAAGGTTTCATATAACTATACATCTGGAAGTGTAAACAAAGGCATATTTCAGTCTCTCGTCTTGCTGATATTTTGCTGTATAGTATAGCTCAAACGTCCATCTTATTTTGGTGTTGAACAAATCCCAGGGGTGCTTAATCTGATGCACAGTGTTTATAGGTTAGGGAAGCAAATGACGACTTACCAAAGCATGTGTTTCCTGCTGTGGGAGGACTGTGAGAACAGGTTGATTTAGCATGGGTATTTTGTTTCATTGCTACTTTCCCAGTCTGTTTTAAAGGTTTGGTCAAGATCAGTGGCTAGACTCACCTGGTACAACTCCTCCCTTTAGGGATGATGGTGAAGGCATATCACAGGATCATTGTAGTGGTTTAGTGGAGGAAATCACAGCACCTGTTGCTGCAAACCACTTCCTCAAGGAAACAGAGCCAAAAGGAAGAAAAACCTGAAGAGCAGGAAGGGATGTCAACCCATGACAATCATTAAGGTTGCAAAAGACTTCCAAGATCATCAAGTCCAGCCTTAATATCAGTTGCTAATTCCTAGGTTGAAGCTATGGGTGCAAAGCACTACTTAAGCTCAAAGCAGACCTTTCTCAGTCTGAGCTGATGGCCACGTACTGTTGGGACCTTCCAAAAAACTGTTGATCCAGCCTTTTCTTTTGGGGAAGTGAGACCTAAAACATCGTGCCCTTTGCGTGCGCTCGGCAGCACAAGGCAGTGGTTCTGTGCCGTTGGAAGAGAACGACCCTGGAACTCGGATCTTCAGTGCCTCACATGAAGGGACCTTAATCCAAACAAAGAATCTAAAGAAGAGTGCTGCATGTGCCTGTATAAACAGTCTGAAAATCCCATTGTAATGAGAAATTCCTGAGGTGATTTTTGAACTCCCTCGTCCCAGTCGGGTGAATTCTCCCTATGCTCTTTGTGGAAGGCAGTGGAGTAGAGAATGCATCACTGACAGTGTGTTTCTTAGGCCTTGTGGTTGCAGAAGTGTGACTGGAAGAAACATCTGCAGATGTCTGGGTTGTACAGGAGTTAACAAAAAGAGTGATTTAGGCCACCAAATGTGGATGTTTTATTGTGGCCCTATTGTAACTTTTCATATATTTTATATCTTCTAGTGACTGCACAATCCTGGGACTTGCCTTCTGGCTGTGATTTATTTTTCCTGTTAAGTCATTGTTCATCATTATGAGCTGAGATTATCTTTCTGTGTAAATTTAACAGAGAAGCATTCTTGAACTTGAACACATTTTTAATTTTTAAAAAGCAGCAGAACCCCCTTTGCTCTCCTATGATTATGATACTAAGCAATTATAACTCTTTACCCTTTGGTCTTCACAGCATTGTTGTCAGATTAGTACAGAGAGAGGCTTAAATCAGGACACTGCCCCTGAACCACCTCACAAGCTGTGGGCTTTGAAGGGCTTTTCAAACCTGGATCCAGACACAGTCTTGTCTGAACACTGGAAAGCGAGTGCAGAAACGTGCCAGGGAAGCAAGGCTATGCACTCATGCGATGCAGATGTAATTTTGTTGTTATTGCTAATGCCAAAATCCTAAAGGAACAAAATTTGGTTGCAGAATCTGTTGAAGGGGAAAGAAAGAGGCCTGCTAGTAGTTGACCTTGGCAGATGTCAGATGGAGGAATGCAAACAACTCTTAGGAAGACTTGGAAGGTCACTTGGGCAGTCCAAGAGAGGGTAAGCAGGCCTTCCTGGCCACCCAAAATTTGGCATGAAGAGAGAAGCAGGTGCACCTCTGAGTAGGTCAGAGGGTGTTCCACTTGGCCTTTGGAGAATTTCAAAGGAACAGGTACAAGGCAGGTTTCACATCTCGATTCTTCACAGAGGGAAGGTCATAGAAGTTGTGTAACTGTTGTTGCATCGGGTTGGAGTATCAGGATGGTTTTCAGGAGGAAAGAAGATGTTTAGTGCTTGAAGCAGGGAGTCCTTGCTTGGCAGGATAAGAACTCCAGTTTTGCCTTTTCAGTTGCTACCCAAGAGGCTGAGTAATCCTTTCTCTTACCATTTATATTTTCTTATACTTGCCTGGAAGAATGCAATGATAGCCTCTTCATTTAAGCAAAACCTGGTATTTCTTATGTGAAAAGAACTATTCAGAAGATGGATTAGATATACAAGTATTTAATTGTCATTCGCATTTTTCTGTTCATGCTACTTAACACTGTTTTGCTTACCACTCAATTCATCCCTGTCGTGGTTTACACTCTACATTTTTCTGCCAACCCCAAAGGCTCCCTAACCTTTGTTACTTCTTCTTTGAGAGTCTTTGCGGATTTGTATTTTACTTCTCACTGACTCACCTCTTTCCCTTTTCTCTCCCTTTACTATCTACATGTAAGTTAATAATTTTTACTATGAGTAAGGAAACTCGTTTGTATTTGTCCCAGATTTTGAGGTCTACTGAAAGGGGGCAGGGGGAGAAACTAAATTAGAATGAGTCATCATTCTTGGCTCCTTGAAAGCTGGAACCAACTTCAAAGGGAGTCTCAACTTGGGGGCAGTTGCACAGATGAATCCCAAACCTTTTTACGTCCTTCTCTTTCCTCCTCCTCTCTCCTCATGTAGTCCGAACAGATTTGGCAATTTCAGTTAAGCACGTCTGTGCAGATTTTTAAAATCCATTACATAAGTTTGTTAGTTTAAGACTCTCTTCTTCGACATATGAGCCTAAAATGGCTTTGATTTAAAAATGGAACTTGGCAGGGAATTTGTTCATATGGTAAGATATTTTTTTTCTTAGTTTGGTTTCATTTATAATATGTTTTAATCATTTTTGGTGTTTTCAAAACAAATGGTGAAATATGTTTTTTTTTCTTCTATTTCTGGCTACCCTCCTCTGAAAGGCCTTACTTCTCCCTGTGTGTTCTATTTGGTGCTTGAAAAAGCCTTTTTAGATAGAGGCTGCAAAATGTAAACTTAACATGCCTGTGAGGAGGGAAAATTCAGACAGATCCTGCTGACCAGAGCTGTGGATCTCCAGGATCTTCTCTAATAACAAGCAGAAGGGTCACTAACTGGGTCTCAGAGTATGTACAAATATAGAAAATAAGTGGAATACGAAGAAAACAAAGGAGGGAGACAAGGGGGGACAACACTGTTTCTATATTCATGATCAGTGCATCATGATTATCTGAGCAATTATAATTTTAAGGAAAGTTTTTTCACAGTGAGGTGCAGCAAAGCAGACTGCTGCCAAACAAAACTCTTTTTTCTAGTTCCTAGAACAGGGGG
Source organism: Mystacornis crossleyi (assembly GCA_013400655.1). Taxonomy (NCBI): domain Eukaryota; kingdom Metazoa; phylum Chordata; class Aves; order Passeriformes; family Timaliidae; genus Mystacornis; species Mystacornis crossleyi. The sequence continues at coordinate 25,657 of VYZQ01000164.1, forward strand.
GCTCTGCATTCCCAGATTGGCCTGAATATCCCAAATTTTCTGAATTATTTTACAGACATTTTGCTGTGTGATCTTCTTAGTACATACAGTAACC
>VYZQ01000172.1:9459-20897 GCA_013400655.1 Mystacornis crossleyi
ATTATATATAAGTATGCTCAATAGCAAAAACACAAAGTGCCGCAGGACCAGCTGTGTGTGGTTTGAGATTGTCTGTAGGGAGTTATTTCCAGTAGCTTTAATTCATGTGGGAAGGTCACCTCCTCTGGAAAATCTGCTGTACAGTNATAATAAATTTCAGATGCATTTCTTTTTCATGATTGAGCTAATTTCTATTTCTTTAATTTGCATCAGATATCTCCTGTTAATTAACTATCAGCCAATACATTTCTGAGCCCATCATTGCACTGTATTAGTCAGGGAAGAGGTGTCAGCAGCTGATCCTAATGACCATTCTATATACTGACAAACTGCTGATGAAAGCAAAACCTTAAGTAACATAATATTTTAAGTCGTATAGATTGTTCTCTGTGATATTTAAACGGATTAAGGTAATGGTTGAAGAAATAGTTGATGAGTTTCAATGTGAACAAATGTTTAATGATGTATTCAGGAGTTAAAAATAGTAGTGCTCCTGTACATTGCCGAGTAAAGAGTGGAATGCAGAGATAAAGAAGGGAAGTGAGTGGGTTGGAAGAGTAGGTACATGAGGATGGAGTATGTTTCTCAGCTGCAGTAAAAGATAAATATCATAAAAAGAGAAGCTCTGCTTGGAGAATCTTCCTCTGAACTTTTTGCAACCAGATTTGGCCTAATGAAGTGTGAGAAAGCATCTGAGGGACTGGAAACTGAGCAGAGGTTAGTGAGGCAATGACTGATTTTTTAGAGTTTAAGCCTAATATGCAGATTATATCCAAAGAAAAAGTAACAAAAATAATTAAAGTCATGGGAACTGGAGAGACCTCAATATGAGGAAAGATTAAATATGCTACAACTATTTTGTTTGGAAAGTAAAAGGAAGTAGGACACCAGAATTAAAAATAACAATAGCTAGAAAGCAATGTAGTCTTTCCAAAATTGAAAGAATGAAAAATAATTAAAATGGAGCCAGATAAAGAATAGTAAGCTTAATATACTATTTATGCAAATAACAAAATCAACTTTGATTTTAGAGTGTTATTTCTAGAAGTTTCTTAGTAAAATCAGAAAGAAAAATAGACACACATGAAGAATGCTTTTTGGAACCACAAGGACAAAACTCGAAAGAACAAGAAAAGACAATCTGTTTTCTCCATGCAGGGTAAGTGGCATTTAAATGTGGTTTTCAGCTTGAGATGCTATGTTGGAAGACAACAGATCTTCAGAAAGCAGGGCCAACATCCACACAAAAACAATTAACTTTCTCATTACCTAGGAAATGCATCCTTTCATGCTCTGGGGCATTCAACATAGATTAAAATTATCCTTTACTTTTATTCAGGTAATTCAGATGCTATTTTAGCAGCAAAAGTTTGCAGCCATTCCTGAAAGAGAGTTACAGTATGTAGGAGGGATCAAAATGCTATCTGTAAGCCCTTTTTGTGTGATGTCTTTCTGAATGGAAAAAAGGTCAGTAATGAAAATAATATTCCAAGACTATTGAAAAGGACAAAAGAAGTTGATTTTCCATGCTAGAAGTGCAAACCTAAACTCTAAAATTATATCATTATAATATCTCTGCCCACTGCTGGCAGTAGAAAATCAGCTGTGTTGGTGCTGTTACTGATTTATCAGTGTCCCATAAATTGTTGTCCACACACTTGTGCACTTGTGGCCTTGCATGTACCCATTTGTGTGCCAGAGGAGCAGAAGCTCTGTCTCTTAGAGATGACAGCTGGAGGACTTACCCTTGCTTTGCCTGCTAGGTGCCACATTGTGAAAACCTTCATTACAGCTCCATTTACCGAGAGACAGTTAGTTGAACTAACTCATGAACTTTGCAGAAGAATCACATACAGCAACATACCAGCCATGTGTGAACACATGACACTGCAGTTCTCTCATTGTTTGTGGCTGAGACAGAAAGTAGCAGAATTACTTTGAGGAGGGGTTAAATTTTCATGGTTAGCGGGGCACACTGTCCCATAAAAAGAAGATACTAACATGTGCCAACTACTTTGAGCATTGGTGCCCCGCTCATAAGAAACTGAGTATCAAAAATCAAAAAGGAGTATATATCTTCCTTTTGCTCCTGTGACTTTCTACATCAGCAGCTATGCCAAATTATTCCCAGGTTCGTTTCAATCTTTCTCTCTAGATTTGTTTATTAGTGCTGTAAAAGAGAAGTCTCAAGTCATTTTAGGCTCCTTTCCCATTGGAGTCAGTCTTATGGAGTCACTGTGTCTCTGTGGAACGTGTGTTTAGATCTATATTTCTGTCTCTCTCTCCTTTGCAGAGTAGCTTCTGCACCTGCTGCCTCATTTCAGCTAAACCAGGAAAAAGAACAATACTCTTTCAATAATTAAGTTCCTGCAAATATAATATGCAGGTAGAGGGGCAAGGCCTGATAAGTGGCCCAAGTGAGGAACAGATTTCAACACAGCTTATCACTCACAGGAGCACACACGCATGACAGAGATCTCATAAACATGTCTATCAGATTTCTTAGACAACAAGTAAATCAAAATCTAGAAGAAAACAGGCCTCACTAGCTGTCTCAAGAGAACCGTTTGTTCTAACAGCAGGTTGTGGCTGTCCCAGTTCAGACTCAATTTTCCTATTAGGGCTAAATGAAGAAGCACAAATGTCTTTTTCAAAGCCACATGTGTGTATTGATAATGCTTTCCTGCTGTTCTTTGTATTCACTGCTTTGTGTATTCTAAAACTAGGCATGTAAATAAATCAATATTACACAAACTCTGCTTTCAGCTCAACCAAAGGAGCCCGTTAAGGAGTGATGTCAACATATACACACGCTCCAGATTAAAATGGCAATTCTTTTGATAAATTTCAGAGGTCCTGAAGGTCTAAGTAATAGCACAGTAAAGGTGATTAACTAAAAAAATCCCAGCCACTCGATAAATTAAACATTACTGTCAGGACTTTATCAGGGTTGATAAATTCCAGCTCAGTCATGAAGATCTACAGAAAATTCACTTTTGAACCTGGAGGTTATTAGTTTTGCACATCTCTCAGCATTTACTGGAATACAGCATTGACCCTGGCTGGATGCCAGGATCCCACCAAAGATGCTTTATCATGACCTTCCTCAGCTGGACAGGGAAAACAAATTATAACAAAAGGCTTGTGGGTTGAGATAACGAAAGGGAGAGATCACTCACCAGTCATTGTCACAGGCAGAAATGAATTGACTTGGGGAAATTAGTTTATTACAAATCAAAACAGAATACAATAATGAGAAATAAAAATTAATTTAAAAACATCTTCCTCCATTCTTCCCGTGCTTAAATTCACTCCCAAATTCCCTACCTCCTTCATGCAGTAGTATGGAATGGGGGTTGTGGTCAGCTCATCACATATTGTCTCTGCTGCTCCTTCCTCCTCAGAGGAGAACTCCTCACACTCTTCCTCTAACCCAGCATGGGTTCCTTCCATGGGAGACAGTCCTCCACCAGCTTTTCTAACCTGAGTCCTTCCCATGGGCCACAGCTCTTGACAAACTGCTGGAGGGTGGGTCCCTTTTTTCCCTGGGGTTCAGTCCTTCAGGAACAGACTGCTTCAGCAATTGGTCGCCTGTGGGGTCACAAATCTTGCCAGCAAATCTGCTCCAGCCTGGGCTCCTGTCTCCATGCAGTCACAGATACTATCAGGAGCCGGCTCCAGCATGGACTTCCCATGAGACCACATGAGGAGCAAGCCTGAGCTGTGGGACTGGCTGCCAGTGCAGAGCTGGGACCACTGCGCAGTGTGAGCCCCTCATCATCACTGCACCCTTGGGTGCACGCGCTGGGCCCAGGGCGGGCTCAATAGAACAGGGCAGGGCTCTGCTGCTGCTGGAGGCAATCACACCACGTAACACCTGTGTGAAACTAAGCAAGAAAATTTTTTAAATAATCCTACACCATTTCAGCCAAAATATATTAAAGACCAATTTGTGTGTTTATTTTCATGTCAACACTGTTCTTCTGTGTTCTGCCCCCTTTATAATTATTTAGATCCTGCAAATGATTATGAGGAAAACATCTCATAGGCAGATGAGGACTCTATTTCTGATGGACGGCTTGTTAAAAGCAGCTCCTATATATGGAGCTAAATATTTACATGGGCAAAGATTGCCCTGAGTGGTTACACAGTGTTTCTTTTCCTGTTACCATGGCTACTGAGAGAAACCTGTTGGTGAAGTTGGCTTTCGTTGAATATTGTATGAGTTGATATTGAATATTGTATGAGTTGATATTGAATATTGTAACGTTGGTTTTGGAAAATGATGAGATAATGGTACATGTTAAAACTGTTTAATGATTTCTGTAATCATCCGGTTGTGAAACCCTTGGTTTGTACAAGGGTTGTATGATTTGTGTGTTGTAATGTTAGTCTTGTAAGTTTGCAAAGAGACGAGCTGTTGCTGGCCAAACTTTGAAAACACAACCATGAAAGGAATGGGATTCCATCCAGTGAGGACCCCGACGACCACAGTGATGGAACTGCGCTAGCACCTAAAAGAGTAACATGGGGCGAGGCTATGCAAAACTGTAAATAAATATGCATAAAGCTGATGCAATTCCCAGGGGTATAAAAGGCGGGACCACCATTTTGTCATCGGGCCTCTGGCACTGTGTCAAACTCCCAGTGCTGTCCCTTTTGCTTTGCCAATTTTTTTATAATTCTCAATAAATTTTTAATAACTCATTTCCATATTGGATCTGCGTCGTTTATAACAGCAAGGANGATTGCTGGTCATGAGCTTATCATTAAATAAATGAAAACTTTTTGTTTTACTTAGTTCTTGACATTCTGCTATCGTCAATAGAACATTTTCATTAAAACAAGCAAAAAGAACAAGACTGCAGTGGAATAGTTATTTTTGCCATTCAAAAAAAAAAAAAAAGATCGCCACTGCAAGTATTGATAGAACTGTAGTTCTATCGGGAATTGTCTTTATTTTGTAAATCAGTGAATGGAAAACTGGTTCTAAAGTAGGTGAGCACATTTTACAGAACTACTCACCATAAACACCTTCCCTCTCCCTGCCCAAAGAAAAAAGTAGCCATTGATAAATAATTTTCCCATAGCTACAAAACTGATTTGTAGAAGTTAAATTGTTCAAGGCTAATCAGGCTAATCTGAGGGAGAGGAAGTTTACCCTCCATTTCCCAACAGATTCTCTTTAATTTTGCAGTCCCACTGACAGGTGGCCTCATCACTCAGGCATTACAGACCACCTTGAAGATATCAGCGCCGTTGGCCTTTGAAGTCAGAATAATCAACAAGCCATTTGATACTCTATCAGATGAAATGGCCCTGTCAGGAAAGGCTGGCTCTCAGGTGTACTGATTGTCTATCGAAAGGAGATAACTTGATACAGTTTACTACGGTACAGATTCATGGACCTTGTGGGATGTTATAACAGATGTCTTTTTAGATGCACTTCTTCACAATGTCTCTTAAAAAAATATTCCCAAGAGACTTTTAACGGAAATTATAATACTCTAATTTCCTGTCTACAATATTCCCACAATACTGTGTAGATAGGCAAATGCATTAGTTATGGTTGGGGTCACAGATGCACAGATTCATGTGACATACCCATGTATAAATCCTGTCAAAGCCTTGATTCAAATATTGTGTAGTAGACATTATTAGGTAAGTCTCTATTGCTTTACAACAATTAACATTCTGGAAGCTGCCAAAATCTGGCAAAATATTATTTTCGGAAAAAGACAATTTTTTATTTTCTTTAGGATTATCCAGGATAATAGGAGTTTTTTCCTCAGGTTACTTTGATATGTTATCATCTTTGATTCTAATAATGTGACCTTCATTCAACGTGTATTATATCTTAAATGAGCTGAGTGATTTAACAGAAACCAAATTTTAAAAATTATTACCTTAAATTCCACTTTCACATGCCCATATAAGTGTTTACTTTCAGAATTAAATATTGGCTGCAAGGATTTGAGTGCTTTGCAAATCTGGAGGAAAGTGAGGCTAAAATTTATTAAGTATGGTGTTTTGGGTTTTTTGTCCATTCTAACTAAATTTCAGCTATTAAGGTACAACAATTAAATTCTTTCTCGATGAAATGATGTTTTGTGATGGCTCCAAAATCATGGGAATAGATCTTAAAGATCTGTTGTTAAAACAGTTAGAGATCGTGTGTTTGTGTGTACAGCACATTGGAGTTGAAAGCAAGAAAAATAAATAAAAATTGCCAAAGAGCATGTTATTTGTCTTATTGTTTAATAGAACTTTTAACTAATCCATAATATTTACTTGGGAAGAAGTGAATAAAAATATTTGTTTCAACATTAAGAAGTAGATTAGTTTATATCAGGGGTTGGGAAAGTTATGCTATGGCTGTTCTATTTATATGACAGGCAGGAAACTCATTTCCATGAAAGACCCTGGCTTGTTCTAAGAGTAATTATTCATCAGAAACAATCACAGAATGTTCAGTCAATAGTAAGCGGTCTATGTGATATCACTAGAGCAGCTCAAGGTCTTAAAGCCACCCCTTTCTTGGTGTGCAGGTGTGTTAGGCCTTGCAGTGTGTGCGCAGGAGCACACCGGACGCCCTGGCAGAGGACAGCTGCTCTGATTTATTAGACCTTTGGAAACAGTATTGCTCCTGTTATTGACACATAATCTCTTAAAGCTGTTTGACAGCTAAAGCCTGAAGCAACACCACCAGAAAAATCTTCAAGTATCACCTTTGGTGCTGAGAAGGAATACAAGAATAAAAGTAAAGAAGGAAAATTTGTAGGGAAAAAAAACATGGACCTTAAATATAGATCACTGTTCTCAGGGGAAGGTTAATAACCATTTTCATTGAGCTGCATTAATGATTTTTAAGCAGCTTACTTCTGTTAGCAATTATTCTTCATAATCTCATCTCTTGTAACAGCCAGTTTCATGGTAAATGATGTATTGGAGATTTTCTGTACAGGGTGAAAATAAATCAAGGAAACATACAGAGACAAACCTTCTGCAAAGATGGAATACCTGGAGCAATTCTGTGGATTGACTGCAACTGAGGCTTGTCACAGAGGCCTTGAGTGATGTAGCTGCTGACTGCCATGAAGATTTATCAGAGGTGAATTTGGTGCACTATGAGCAATGCAACATCTGACAGGCAAGACATGAGCCCCTGTGCTTACATCCTGCTTTCCAAACGATGTGCGTGCCAGAGAGTAGGGATAAAAATGAGGAATGTGTTCTGAATTTATTTTAGACAAACATTAGTTGATGGTTCAAATTAAGATTTTTTTTTGGCAAAACGCAGAGAAAATGTGCATAAAAGGTATAATGAAGAATGCTGTCTTTCAGTCTTAGGGAAGTCTGGGACCCACAAGTTGTCGAGGAAATTCAGGCAAAGGTGACAAGAAGGGCCATTTGCCATCTATACAAAGAAGTGTCTTGAATACATAGACTTTTTAGGTGTAGTAGGAACAGGTTGTGAGGCTGTAGGCCAGGGGCCAAGAAAAGGAGGTGGACAAGTCTCATGATAACAGACTCTGTCTCACTGCACCTAGAAGAAATCCAGGTTTCTGGAGATTATCAGAGACAATTTTTTTTAATACAGGTGCTGGACTAGGGATGGAGCCCATATTTATGGACCTGCTACTCCTGCTTAAGGTAGAACTAGATGGAGACGGTAGAGTTTAAGATCCGGAGAGAGCTAAACATGCCAATCAGTTGAAAACAGCCCTGGATTTTTTGGATTGTTAGGGATAATACTGTAGAAGACAAAGGAGCCATGGAGGGTTGCTCAGTCTTCAAGGACAAGAACTATCCATGCAGACCTGAGTAGCCATGAACATGTGCACGCATGCGAGGTGAAGGGCTGGCTGAGCAACCTGAGTTAAATGGCTAAAAAGAAATGCTCAAGAGATGAAGGCAGGAACAGGCAAGCAAAGAGACAATACAGAAAGCAGAGACAGAATTAAGAAGGTTAAAACTTGGTGGAGGTTATGGCTGAGTGGAATGAAATATGAAACACGAATAAGAAAAGCTTCTATAGATATACTGGTAGCAAAATCAAGACTCAACAAGTTTCTCCATTTTTTACTGCAACAGGCCATCTTCTGCTGAAGGACATGGGAAAAATTTAGGTAGCAACACCTTCCTTGCTTTGGTCTTTATTGCTCACAAACCTTCCTAATCTCTACTCAATACAGAAGAGTTTGAGGGAGACAGGAATTATTCAAAGCAGAGGAAGAAAAAACTAGGGCTACTTAAGTAAGTTGGACATACAAGTCCATCAAGGGATATAAGAAGGTAACCAAGGATGTCAAAGGAACTGGCTTAAGTAATTGAAAGACATTCAATAAGCTTGTAACAATTGCAGTATGCTTCTGCATACTGGAAAAAGCCAAATGTCATGTCAATATTAAAAAAAAAAACAAAACAATGAGGAGGATGCTTTTCATCCTAAATTCAGGGTCTGGAAGGGTACATCTTTTCTAGAAGCCATTTTTCGTCATGAAATACAAGGTGACTGGGAATAGCCAGCAAGGATTTATCAAAGAAAATTATACCAGGCCAACTTGACTATTCTCTATTACAAAATGTCTGGCTTTGTGAGTGAGAAGAAAGCAGTACTCCTGGACTCCAGCAAAACCTTCAATACTGTCTCTGACAGCATCCTTATAGCTGAACTGAGGAGAGATGGACTGTAGGGTGTGATTGTTGTGACTGAAAAACTGGCCATACACTTGGGCAAAGAGAGTCACAGACAAAGGTTGCAAGCCCAGTTGGAGTCTGGTTGTGAATTCAGGGACTGATGTGGCACTGCTCGTGTTCATATTCTGTTTATCTTCGTAGTGCTCTGTGATATCTTCCTCAATGACCAGGACAACCATACACATGCACCTCAAGAGGTTCAACAAAGGGAAATGACAAGTCTTTTGTCTGGCAAAAAATTAACCCCATGCACTACTATAGGCTGGAGCCAACTAGATCAAAAGCAGATTTGCAGAAGCAGTTGGGGCATTCTGGAGGGTGTCAGCTTGAACATGAGTCAGCAGTGCAATTTTGCAACAGTATGGGGTGCCTGTGCACTGCACTACGTTAGAAAGAGCAGAACCTGCAGGGTTTGTGACATCATCCTACTGACACTGGTGCTCACAACTAAGGTGTTATGTCCAGGGTTTGGTCCTTCTACAAGAGAGAGGACTGCAAACTGAAGAGCCCAGAGTAGGTCTGCTATGATGGTGACGGGGTTAGAGGATATTATGCATTAGGAAAAGCTGATGAATAAAGAAATACTGTTTAGCCTGGAGAAGAGAATGTTGCCATGTGAGGCAGTTTCAAGTTTTTAACTGTCTAAAGAGGGCCCATAGAGAAAATATTCAAGCTATTTTCACAGGCACACTTCAACACAATAAGAAGCTATGGCCACAATTGACAGGAAGGAAAATTGTTGCTAAACATAAGGAAACCAAAAATTTTTAATGCAAGCACTAGAATGGGTTGTGGAATCTCTATTTTTGGATGTGTTCAAAAGACCCTGAGAAATCTGATTTAATTTTTAAGTTAGCCCTGCTCTGAGCAGGAGGATGGACTAGATGGTCCTCAAAGATCCCTTCCAGCCCTTCACGCCCAGATTCACTCATGTCAGGAACTAAATTTACAACTTTACTGTAGACATAGAAAGTATGGCTGAGGATTTTCCAAGATTATACATTTAATGAAACATTATATACAAAAGTCATCTCTTTCACTCCACATGCCGTGCTTTACTGGGGAGACCTCATTGTGGCCTTTCAGCACTTAAAGGGAGCTTAAAAAAAAAAGAGAAGGACAGACTTTTGACATAGGCAAGCTGTGATAGGACAAGACGGAATGGTTTTAAACTGAAAGAAGAGGGATTTAGATTAGATGTTAAAAAGAAATTCTGTACTCAGAGGGTAGTGAGGCACAAGAACAGGTTTCCCTGAGAAGTTGTAGATGCTTGGAAATCTTCAAGGTCAGACTGGATGGGCTTTGAGCAATCTAATCTAGTGGGTGACATCTCTGCCCATGGCAGGGAGGTTGGAGCGAGATGATCTTTAAGGTCTCTTCCTACCCAAACCGTTCTATGATTCTACCTATTTATATTAATCCTCTCCCTGAGCTGCTTTCAAGCCAACTGGTTGCTGCAAATCCACGTAGTCAAATGTGAAAATACATATTCACTAATCTGGCAGAAGCCACCCTCCTGTGGCATATCTATAGCAACTGAGTGTGCAGCTGAACTGGGATCATTCTTGAGGAAGCTCTATTCCTGTTCCACCTGGGCTTTCCAAATACTAGCACTTGTGCTCATCATTGCACATTTTGACCTCTGCTGGGTTTCCGTGAACAAATTTGTAACATTACATACAATATCTAAATTTTATGTTTTCTGGGGTTTTTTAGGCTAACTTTCAGTCTGCTTCAGCACAATTCTGAATTTCTGCATGAGTTCAGAATATGTAATTGACTGTAAATTTCAGTCAAATGCCATCTGTCATCTCTAATAACTTATCAAGCACAACAGGCAAACACAGAACTTTTAACAACAAGCAAAACCACTGTTGAACTGAATTTATTTCCAGATGTGGAGAGGGAGGTTTTCACTTCTTCCTCCAATAGGACTAATGCAGCTCTACTGCCTTTCAGCATGATTTTTAAGGCATTCATTTTTTATGTAACATCCATCAATTATAAAATATGAGGTCTTGCTAGTAGTCGTTAACAGCAGTATTGCGGGATCACATTTACAAGGCTTAATGAAATGGGAGAGCAAGAGTAATTGGATTGAAATTGGTAAATGAAAACTTATTCCAGGGGAAAAAAGGTGTAAAATTGATGAGGTCTAACATGTCATCAAATGGTGAGGATTAAATTAAGATTCAGTGAAGACATATATAGTGCTTATTGTAAGTGTTTAATTGCTAGAATAACAAATGCCTCACAGAAATGCACAGCTAAGGATTAACCTCTTTCTCCTGCTAAATGGAGTCAGGCAGATAAATCTTTTCCTATCCTCCAACTGACTATTTGTCCCATATTTTTAAGTGAGCTTTTTGGTTTATTTGCATATGAAATGGAAACTAAAGTTATTATTTTAAAAAAATTAATAATTTGGTGACATTAAATCAGATACTTGGAAATANTCCTACTCTAATCTAAAACCCCCAAGAATTTATTGCACTAGAGATAAAATTTTTCCATCATTTGACTGTCTGTATAAAATCAAATAACTGTAAATTTTTGAATTCTGATGAGTCCGTGGTNAGTGAGGCACAAGAACAGGTTTCCCTGAGAAGTTGTAGATGCTTGGAAATCTTCAAGGTCAGACTGGATGGGCTTTGAGCAATCTAATCTAGTGGGTGACATCTCTGCCCATGGCAGGGAGGTTGGAGCGAGATGATCTTTAAGGTCTCTTCCTACCCAAA
>VYZQ01000172.1:44926-68055 GCA_013400655.1 Mystacornis crossleyi
GGCAAGGGGACCCATTTATAATTTTAGAAAATTGTTGGCACAAACTTTTGAAACTTTTGTGCTCCAAGGTCTCCATTAATTTGATTCAAGCTTACTAGAATTTTTAGTGAGATTTTTGCAAGTACATTAAAAATCAGCCCAAACAATTTCAGGGAGAGGGTATAAATGATAACTAGAAAAATTAGATTAACAAGAAGCTGAAATTAAGCTTTAAAATCCAGTTCGTACTGACTTACATGGCATTTTACAAATGTGCAACTACAGTAGCCTGGACAGCTCTGGGATAAGTTTGCTGAGCGAAATACCTATGCTGTACCAGTGTCTTTGAAAATAATAGGAATCAACTCTTAATTTTACAGAGACTTACACATTTCCAATATATAATATTGGCACTCCAATATATAAACCTATTGGAGTGCTTGAATCTTCAATACATACTGTACATTAAAAAGTAGAGAATATTGAGAACAGATATTGTTTCTTGTCCTCTTTTCCTCTCCAGATTCTGGAGGGTCTTCCACGTTGGGCTTTATTGTGACATGCAGTGGTAAAAATTAGGTAGAACCAAGGCAGCCAAGCCCTGGCAATATTGACTATTGATCCAGCTGTACAGAGTCAGATTACTTGGAAAACAACCCTTCAATTTTTCACTCCAGTGACGCTGCAGGGCAGTTGCTTTTAGGATCATTACCCTTGTCTGTAAAATAAAGGAATGTGAGAATGTGTTTGAGTAAATTCTGAACCCATTTGAACTTTGTGGGTTTGAAACTTAGTCCTAGAGTAAAATCACTGCCTTCCATGCACACATCACCTCCACAGCTAACCAGGGCATTCACACCAAGACTGTGGTTTAGCTGATCCATAAATCATCCATAAATCACCATAAAGTTGTAATCAGTGTACTGAGAAATACCCACGTTGCCAACATTTTATCACATTGCTTTAAGAGAGGAAAATCCAGAAGGCACGTCTTTCCTTATTACATTAACTGGCAGAGAAATTAATGTCACTGATGCACTAGCAAGGGGTGGCAGAACCCTCTCTAGCCTGGCAGCTCTGCAGTGAAGAATATCGGCATTTATCCAGGGTTTAGATAGCAGGAGCTTTAGGTTTAGTGGCAAAAACTGAACAGAAAACAGCCATACACCAACTAGTGCTCAGCTTGTCCACATGAGTTTTCCTTTCATTTTTGTGCCCCACAATATTCTAAACAAGGAAGAGATGTCTCATGTAAGAGTAAAAGGTTAAAGGTAAGAGTGGCCTTAATCCATGAAAACCGCAAGGCCCAAGTAGCAAGAGTGTGCAACATTAATGCAGCATGCATTAATGACCATAATCATGAGCAAGAAAAGTTGTGGGACATTTTGGCTGACCAAAGTTAGATGAGGAAGATTTTCTCCATTTTTACTTTCTTTTTTTTTTTTCATATCTAATTGCTGTTAACAGCCTTGGCAATGAAACTGTCCTTTCCCCTTGCTCTTTAAAGGGAATAATGGGATGTGGCATTTTTTTGAGGATTATTGCCATCTCCAAGAACTCAGTCTTCCACATCTCAGCAAACCAGATCACCCAAGTCTGGTTTTTTGCTGGATATTTGATTTTAGGAGATTTTTTTTTAATTTGGAGAGGACATCAACACAGAAAGGACACTCCTGAAACAGATACCTTGAAAAAGAAAAATAAGTATTATGAGATATATTGAAATAGAAAATAAATGGATAGAATTGAGGCTTACACAAGTTTACAAAAAGTTTAGGACAAGTTTAGGAAAATTACTTGATGGAAATAAAACTTGGACAAGAGCTCAGTCTCAGTAGACATGAGGGCATGACTGAGATTGAACTGGCTTAACTTCTGAAAACTGTAGCAAAAAAAATATTTTTCCTATATAAGGAAAATCAAAAAGAAAGGAAAAAGGGAGAAAGAAAAAATGTCAAAAGAAAGCAAGCTTCAGGAATGGAGAAAGTCCATCTCAGACAGCAAAACAGCCCTTAAAATGAAACAAGGAAAATACTTAAATTGTCTTCCCAGTCTCAGGTATACGGAGCACATGGAATGTCCTCAGAGGAAGGAAAGAGTGGCTCTCAAGATACTAACTCTGGCTCAAGAAATTGTTGTTTAAACCAGTGACTGCTGGAAGGTGGAAGGTATATCAGACAACGATCCCTCTGTGTTCACCCTTTCTGTTAGAGCCCTTCCCTCAGCATTTGCTATAACCACTCTCAGAGACAGATTACCAGACAATGCAGACCTTCAGTCTGACCCTGCACTGCACCTCTCAGCTTTTAAGACCTAAAAGTAATGCATGAAATAAACCCAAGCAGCAAGGATTTAAACACAAGTGGCCATAGTGTCTAGATATTTGGATCTATTAAGAAGTGTGTGATCAAAAGCCAAATCCCTGCTGAGGAACCAAAATTGATGAGATCAGTCCAGACACAGGGCTCTGATTCAGCTCGGCTTTCACACTACAAGTTGTAAAGTAATTTATCACTGAAGAAACCCACATATTTGTATCGCATTAGCAGAAATTTCCCATGAATAAAACAAAGGATTTTATTTTGTAACTTTTCTTCAACCTTAAGAAGCCTTAGAGTAGCCTCCGGTCCCCCATAAAATGAAGAACAAAGATTAATTTGCAATTTATGCAGTAATTTTTACAGTCAAGCATAACAAATAAGGTAACAGATTTTCCAGATGTCCAGCGCTCTGGAGGCACTATTACCAGGACTAGGCTGCCCTCTCTTGTACAGAGGGAAATCTGCACTTGGATGTAGTGTTTCAGAGTTAAAAATACCTGAGAAGCTGCTGTGCTCTGTATAGGAGGAGGGGAGGTATAAAATGTCCATTTCCAAGTCAGTACTAATCAAATGAGACTACAGTGTTGTTATGTAAAGCTGATCCTGTTAGTATTTAATACATAAATGATGTTTTCAGACAGTAGTTCATTTCAGGCATTTCATCTCTGCCTGAGGTTTACCAGGCAACATACGGTTCTCTCCTTGCAGACTGCACAGTTCATCTGCAAACCCTACCTACCTTAAATAGAGAGGCTTAGTATACACCCCACTGTACTAAAGTGTTTTCACTCTAGAGTGAGACTGGAAGATGTAAACTTTCACTGCCTCAGCTGTTCTTCCCTCAGCCTTGCTCGAGCCCTGCCAGACAACCCCATCAGCCATGACTCCTGTTAGTAACCTACTGGATCCTAAGCCCTTCTCTACTGCGCAAAGTAATAGAAAACTCCATAAATTGAGGGGTTTTCTCCTTTCTTCTGAAACGAATTGTTTTTACTTTCTGCACAATAGCAATTCAGGGGAATAAAAACTCCAAAACAATAAACATGTCTGTTTGAGTCATTAACCTTTGTAATTCTTCCAGAAAAAAATGAAGTAAAAATCAATTTTTCTTCCTTAGGTCAGACAAGATGCTAATTTCTATAGTGATTTCCTAGGCTTTTACTCTCTGTTCTTTAAATTTTGTCATGTAGGTAAAATTCTTCCCACCTAGTACAAGACACTGGAGAAACGATATACTAGGAATTTGCATTTACTAATGATAATTTCTCTAGCTCTCAACTCACTTTATGTTGGAAAGGGTAAATTCTTTGGGATCACATCTAACTTTTCCTCTATGTAAATATATGATATATATGACCACTATGTCTTATATTTTCTTCTTGGTTAACACATTTTTGTTAGTCTCCTGGCTATTGACCCAAGGTACTCCTATCATCCTTAATTTCATCCTAAAAGCTGGTGGATTGACTGAAGGGGATTTCAAGTATTGTCAAAAGTTAAAATGGCTGCTCCTTAGGTAGAAAGCAGCCAGAACAAGCTAGTAAATCTCCTGTTCCAAAGACAGGCTTTGTGCTTTGTGCTGTGTTCTGAGACGAGAAATATGACAAGTATAAAGGAATCCACTAGCACAAACCCTCTGAATAACTCAGACAAGAATGGGACGTCCTGTTTGGTTGGGTTTTGTTGCTGGGATGCCCAGCACAGCAGACTGAGGCACGGGGGCAGGAGGTATAATACATGAGACACAGGAGTGTAGAGTAGCAGAGCTACAGCACAGGCAGTGAACTGAACCTTGACTTCACACCCCCAAAGGCCTGGCCAGCGTGGCTGCGGAAACTTGATGGGAATAGGTCTTTATCGGCCTACCTCCCACCTTGAACCATGGGAGCCAGAAAGGAATCACAGTTCCCTCCTTGGTCTTCTAAGGCAGAGAATGTAGTCTAAATCTAGACCTGCTTTGGGAAAATATGAATAAACCCAGCAAAAACTGCAGTGACATGAGCCTTCTCACTGGGAAAACAGCTCCCCACACACACAGCCCTTCATTCTCCCCAGCAACAGTGTCAATTAATGTTCTGTATGGCTAAGCATTTGCTTTAACCACACTGCTTGTAATTAGCAGTCTCTATTAATACTAGGCATCTGAGACCTGCAGGGTTTGAGTAAAAAGTGCCAGGGCTCAAGTGTTTATGAGCAGTTCATATACAGGAGGAAATTTCTTGTTTTTCTTGAACAGCTGCCCTGTCTGTACTTGCCAAAAACTGCATGGTGAATAGTCATTACCCAATTTAATAGAGATGTGGGCTAAAATTTCTGCTACCTGGTTTTACACATAGGCTGTGGTTAGAGGGGAAAACAGAGAGAAGTCTCATTGCTTACATGTCGGTATGTAATTTCAGTGAAAGCAAGAAGTTTGAATAAGTCACTCTGTGTCTACAACCTTAAAGTAGGCTTTTCAATCCTTCGCAATGCTGTGGAGTAGTGATAGATGGGAACAAATCCCACATATCCTACTGTCATCAATTTTTATGGCAATTCAAAAGCTACTCTTAAAATGAGTTTTGGCTTTCACGTATATATTTAATTTTAATTATCAGTATGGATTTTTGTTCTGATAATTTCATTTTGCAACACAAGTCATTAAAAGAGAGGAGCTTTGTCTCCACCCATTCTTTGTGTTGTATATTTTAGAAATGGCTTTCATATCTTCTTATTCTGGCATTTATGGTAATTCTGAAGTGTTGGGTTTCATTTAAGATGAAAATGAGTTGATTCTAATTCACTAGGAACAAAATCACTCCATCCACACCCTGTTTAGCCCTATGCTCTACTCACAGGACCACAGACATTTTATGAAACAGGCACTAACTAGCACTGTACTAACAATTTGGTATCTCATTTTGATGCTTGTTCTCTCCTAGTTGCAAATCTGTTATTTTGAGTTTGCTAACAGATCTGTTTAGGAACTAGGCAAGTTAAAGGAGTTCAGTGCACAAGACTCAGAGCAATTTACTATATAGCAGAATGTCCCTAAGAAAAGAATGGAAGAGACTGAAAATTTCCTGAAGAGTGAGACAATCTATCTCCAACTTCATCTGATAAAACTCAGCCCTTTATCAAGAGATCTGTCTACATGGCATAGATAAAATCTATATGGAAAAAGAATTTACTGAAGTGTTTTTGTGTTATTTTGTTTTGTTTCTCTTTAGCTTACAGCTGGTTATTTGGAGTCAGTCCGTTTTTGTTATTTTAAAGTCGATTGTCCTTCATATACAAAAATCCATGTGTAGCAATGATGAAGTTCTATACACACAGTTTTATTTCTCTCCAAGCTTCAGCAATATTCATGTTAAGTGTTCTTCAGTGTACCCAAAGATATTGAGTATTTTTTTGTTTCTAACAGCCACGTAGGAAAGAAAGGCACAGATTTGCCAGAGCAGCAAGGATATGCAGCCCCCCCATTAATTTCTATCACTTATATACATGCCACTCTTGTAGTAACAGTATAGAAATACTTATTTTCTCTTTCAAAGAGCCCCGGTCAGAAACTGGAAGACTTGAAATCCATTATATCAGTCTGAATAACATCAGCTTTCTTCCACAGAAGAGCTTTGCACTACAAAGTTATTCACATTTACAGAACATTAACAAAAAAAAAAAGAAGGAAAAGGCAAAGGAAAAAGGAGAAAAAAGGAAGGAAGGAAGGAAGGAAGGAGTTGGGAANAAGTGGGCTGAGGATTAGTAAAATAGCTGGGAAAGTAGAAAAGGACTTATGTACTTCTTCCGTGCTTCCCTGGGAGCAGTAAAAATAAAAACATAATTTCAACCTCTGCTTCCCTCCTTTCAACCATTTTTTCCCTACTACAACGTTCCTGGAGATCATATAGAGGTAGGTGTAGAAGAAGCCTTGTGAGCCAACCCCCCCCACCCCCCCAAAAAAAAAAGTCTGTGGAGAAAAGACAAACCCAAAAGCCAGGGATGGATGACTTGGCATAATGCACGTATTTTTAAATAGCTACTGCAGCAATTGCAACAGGTAGTGGTAGATTCTTGCTACACTGCGATGAGGACGATTCTTCTCTGGAAGACAGGCTTGAGTCAGACTAATCTCTTGGAAATGGAACTGGACTTTACAATTCATGCAGTCAGATGAGAGATGCTAACGTGCTTTTTGTCAATGGAAACTGTTTAAAGGTGAACAAAACTGCAGGGAAACTCAGACCCAGTCTAACTACAGACTAGATAGATACTGTTTACCCATGAGCTCAGAGAATGAAAATGATATGCCCCTTGAGATTTTCCACTTTCCTGAGCTTAAACTAATTTTAAAAGGAAAGATGTTTACAGATGTAAAGAAAAATTTTCAACAGTTTCTTAAGCTAATAGAGGTAAAAATAGAAACTGTAAGCAGACATATAGTGAAGTGTGAGAATGTATAGAAAAAGCAATTGTCTAAGCTTAGAAACAGTCTCAACTGATAAAAAAGGCACAGATATTTGTCTGCAGCAACTTTTTTCTTCAGCCACAACAGCAAATATTTTCCATCTTAACTTTGCCGTGGGCTACAAGAATCTGGCACATTCTGCTCTCTGAAGACACTGTAAGGATTAAAGGTCACTGAAATTTCTAGCAAAGACAATATGGATAAAACTGCGCCCTCCTCCCTGATGGGGGATTTTGATGCACATTAGCAGGTGTTCTAAGAATCCTAAATTGTCATAACAATAATTCATCAAATGAACTGAAGGCTCAGGTATCAGAATAGTACTACAGGCAAAACAGAAAAAAAACCCCCTTAGCCTTTAAATTTATGTAACTCATAGTCTTTTGTTTTTAAGTTGCTTCATAAGAGGGTAGAAGCTGTAGGAAAATAAATCTAGTTGTCTGACTATGGATTAAGACCTGGAATCTGCAAACAAAGGAATTTTTTAATGCTTTTGAACATTTGAAAAGCCAAATTCCCCCAGATACCAATCTCTGGATAGCTGAACACTTTATATACCTTGACCTTTTTTTTTGTCTTTACTTCTGCTTAATATATATATATAAAATATTTCATATATGTCAAATAGAGAGGTAAAATGTTAGGACATATGCCTTATTTGGAAAAAAACAGAAAATATATCTTAGTGTATTATTATGTTTTACCAAGTCTATGGGCCAGATAGAAAGGATGAAAACTGTACTGGTGCAAACTGGCAATTCAGTGCAGTGTATTGAAACAGAACATTGTACAGTGAGATTCAGTGTGTTTTGCTGATCTATGCAGACACTATTTTCTAACCCCAACATTCTGAGTACCTATTTTGAAAATGTGTTGCTCTGATAAAGAAAATTTGTTAAAAATTATTTCGGGAGTTTTTATCTGGGTTTGTTGGATTTTGTTTTTTTTTCCCTCCTGAATGATGGGTAGTATCAGCCTGTATTTTAAAAAGTAAGTGCTCTTGAATAAGAGTCAAAAATTAAGCAAGTTGCGGTGTGCAGTGGTTTAAAACTGTTACTGGAATGAATTCAGGCAGAAAAACATTACATCAAACCATCAGGTGGGAACTGAGTTGCATGATTTAGTCTGAGTAAAGTTGCCTTTTTTACCCTAGGTTTTATAAAATGACAAAATATGAACATTGAAGTGTACAGAACTAGCCCCTTACAAAGAGTGCATTATAATCCCTTTCTTTGCTTTAATTTTTCCAAACTTCATGAAATAAGAACAAATGATTCCTTGGGCAAATTACTTCAACCTCCAGTTAAACTTCACATGCTGGTTGTACCATTTTTCCCACACAGCCTAAATGCATCCTCTTGAAAGAGAGTTTTTTTTTCTGTCATCACAAATTCAATCTCCTCAGAAAAATACCTTCATATTAAGTGCCCTTTGACATAAATAGTGAACTGCTGGACATAAAGGATTGCTCTAAGTTCAAAGGAATATGAAAAAAAATTTATTGTTATGCTTAAAAAGGTCAGACGAGTGCCTAATGGCTCTAGTATGGTTTGATCTGAGCGTGTTTGTCTCCATGTGCTCATGCAGGCCCATATACCCAGCACATCAGGTTACTGGAGCTGCTGGTAGGCAGTTTCACTGAGTGTCACCCTTTAACTCTAAGGAGAAGCTTGTTAATGCATCCTTTCCTCCCACCACCCCAGTGATCCAGAGGGAAGCTGGATCTCACACCTCTTCTGTGGTTCTGGGATGTCCAGCTCTCAGACAGCAGGTGCAGGGAGTCGGGTCCCTTCGTGCTACCACATTTTGGAGGTGTTGAACTTGGCAGTATCAATGCTTCAGACCTGCAAGGCCATTTATTTAAATATAGGTGTCCAAAATATATGCTTATATTTGGAAGGAAACTATGATAAGTCATGAAAAGTAGGTTCGGTGGAGGGCTTCAGTTTCTCTGCAAGTGATCTCAGCTGCTATCTAAATTGTATACTTAAAATTAGAAGGTGTGCACATTCCCTACAGTTTTAAAAGTGAATATATTGCTTGGTGACACTTTACTGGAAATGGGTAACCCACACAGTAAATTTAGAATTTGCTGTTTCAAGGGACTATATTTTTTTCACAGAAGCATATAAGTTTCAGTGATGAGTTTGGTTTTTTTTTTTTAATTCCTGCTGAATTGACTGGGAAATACATAATCTGAAGCACAAAGGGCTTCTGAAATATTCTGTAGTAATAATTTCTTGTGATTGTTTCATCACTTTGGTTATGCACTGGTACAGGCTTATATTCTGAAATCTACTGGGTCTAAGACACTTTCAGCAGTCACAGTTTTAGGATGATGTACTCTTGAAGAACTCAGCTAAGATCCCACAGATTATATTTTGAATATCATATTTGAAAGTTTTCTTGGCCTTTTGTTGCTTTCTTGGATTAAAACTGTAAAGAATTCAACTGAGAGATTCAAATGAGCATTTAACCCTACAGAAGGGTTTATTACAGTGGCAAAATTATTGCTTCAAGCAAACTTAAATACCAACATATATAAACAATCGCTGCTGTGTTTAGCTGACATCCTGAATTATAAAGATTTACTCTGGGGTAAAATGTGTTTTTACCCTGAGGTCTACTGTATATGGTAACATAGAACAGAGATGGAGAGACTGGAAGAGGGAGGAACTTTGTGTCAGAGACATGGGACTCTGCAGTGATACGTTGATTTGGAAGCAGTATACTCTGTCCCTTCCCAAGGTGAAGGTTGGTCTCCTTGTTCTATCACAAAGAGACCACCTAAGAAAACTGGAAAGAAAACAATTCCACATTTTCTCAGGCACCTAAGTTATCAGCAGACCAAGGTGAACAAGATCTAATGAGGCAGATGAGAGAAGAGGGTTTTGTACATCCCAATTCACCTTCCAGGCAGGGCAACCCAGCTTTTCAGCTCTTTCATAGACTACACAAAGTAGGCTGCCTGAAGGATCCTACTACCATGTCTGTAAGGTCTGTTGCAATCTGAGACTGTCAAGATCTTTAGCCCACATCTACTGTCTATAGATAAAATCTGAAACTCTGCCTAGACAAAGTTCCCATTTTTGGAAGACCGTTTTCAACAAAGAAAAATCTATCTTCTGTGGCAAGATGAAAGAAGCTTGCTAATGAAGCTGTTCCACTTCATGCTTGGGGAACTAGTGTCAGAAAATCGTAAGGAAAACAAAAAAAAATCAGAGAGCCAGTCATCACATCTCATCTGTATTTTATCTGTGCTCTCAGTGTGCAAGGAACGTTAGGGCACAATTCAAATTGTAGAGGTTCATAGGATTTCTTTTTTCCAGAACATAGCTCTCCACCATCAGGGATACATTCTTAACAGGTTAGGATTGACTTCAAGCAACACAATATCAGGCCAAGATGAGTGATGAATCAGCCCTCCTTAAAGATGCGTAGTTGTTAAAATTTTAAAGAAATACAGGTTAAGGAGGTAGAAGTGCTTTGCTTCAGGAGCCGAACAAATATTTTTCTGATGTACTAAAATTACTTTTTTTTTTTCACACCAGTAATTTTTTTCATGCTGGATCACTGCTCCTAACATAAACTAGAAGAGCAGAGAGAGATAAAATCTGAATGTGCTAAATTCTTAGAATGAGTCTCATCCCACTAATGTAAAAATTTTCATCCAAGTCAGTATTTCATTACTACATTTCCCAGTCAATATGGATTTTAGCTTATCAGCTGAGAATCAAAGTGAAAAGGTGAAGGTACAAGGAGACATCTCAAATTTCTGGAATGCTTGCTTAATAAGAAAGAACACAGGGACACAGTAAATCTAGATATCATCATAGGGCCATTTCTGCTATTCCTACAAGGGTGGTACTGATAGTAGGAGATTTTCCTAACTGCAGTCACTGCTTCTCTGTTGAATCAGTCTATGGATAAAGGAAGAAGAAAACTCTTCTGTGTTTTTTCTTTATCTGACACAGATCTTCTGGCTTAAGAAGTGGTATGTCTCCTCCTCTTCGTTCAGACTGCATCCCTTGTTCTGTGTTTGGAGAGATAAGACTGAATCCGCTACCTAATATAAGCAGATGTGAGGTAGGATAACTTGTAATAGGAAAATGTTTTATTTCTTTAATTCCTGTGCAAGGATGAGGAGCTGTCAGACCAGATAAGAAGCAATGGGACAAGTTTTATTTCTTTCATTCCTGTGTTTAAGGCAATAAAGGGAAGAAATATGAAGTGTCTTGTACATCTGCTATGCTAGCTGTTGCTGGAAAGTTGCCAGCTTCAGGTCTTTGGGAATGTATGAGGCTTTGCTCCTACTGCCTCGGCACACAGCTGAAAACAACTATGCTGCACAGTGCAAGACTGCATTTGACTCCTGTCCCTCTCACCCCAGGCAAGTTCCCTGCATTACTACTGCCATGTCACCACTGTTGTCCTGGCCCTGACCCTTTTCAGAGCTGACTTTGAGAAATTATTCCTTACTGGATGTTTTGAATGTCTGAAATCAGGTCAGCCTCACTTTTCCTCCCTCAGTACTTTGGGTATAAAACTAATATTTAGCAATGAATGCATAACACCATGTTTATTTTATTAAAAAGTTCAAAAGGTTATACAAAGGGGTTGATACAAGTAGGTCTCTTGTACTGGAGCCACAGAAAATCTCTTTCTCTCTTATCTAAAGCAAAAAAAATGGGAGAGAGAAGAACTAAAAGGACCACTCAGTCTATGAAAACATCAGTGCAGATTGTCATACTGACTGTTTCTATAATTAGATTTCTGTTACTTTCTAATTATCTAAAGAGAGTCATAGTAACAAAATATTGCCATTTCTTTTACTTATTTTTACTTACTCCTAGAAGGTCTGAATGGTTTTTGGAACCCAAGACATAGCTGAACACCATCAGGCAAGTACGGCACAGAGAAATGAAAAGTTCAATATTATTACATAGCCCAGGCGATGAGAACACTCCCTGTCTCTCATTCCGACCACAAGATGTAGCTGTCCCTTTCCATACTGACCCTTTCATTGGGGATTACAGGCTGTCATTACTTACCAAATAAAACGGCCAGTGTAAACAGACCATGCCTCAGGGGAGCCTGTGCTGGAAACATACACCATGAGCAGGTGGTAGGGTGTCCTCAGGGTCCTTCACCACAAGATGTCCCAGCCCTGATGGGGGAGACACAAGATCTGCTGGGGCAAGGACAATTCTATGGCTATGAAATGGCCAGGGGTGAGCCACGCTGAGCTCAGTAGGTCTGTAGGTGCAGGCTGGACCCTGCATCCTGGAAGGCTCCCCTCTCTCCTTCTTTTAATACTTTTATACCTTCTTTTAATACTTTTAATACTTTTATTTTGTTCTGGGGTAAGGTGCAGTTGGTGCCACACTATAGGGAGCCATGCATACACCACCTTTGTGCCTACTTCCTCTTCCCTCCCACCTTCTCTTCTTGTGGTTTCTTCTTGACCACACTGTCAGGGAATTGGAGTGCTGGGGGCATTCAGGGAGTTCAGGGACCCCCTGGATCTGTAGGCAGCCCGTGCACACACAGACCCCCAGCAGGAGGCTCCTTAGGCCTCACTGTCCGTAGGCTTACTTTAAACTAGTCAATTGAAGGAGCCATTGCTGGTTCCAAGGGCCTTACCACCATTACTACTGCCATTCCTAATGCTGATGCTCACATCACTCATTCCTAATGCTGTGAGCAATCACCAACCATATGAAGCTCCACAAGGGAAAGTTCTGGACTCTGCATGTGGGGTAAGGCAGCCCTGGATGAATGGACAGACAGGGGAATGAGGTGCTGGAAAGCGGCAACGCAGAAAAGGACCTGAGGGTCCTGGTCAGTGGCAAGTTGGATGTGAGTGAGCATTGCCCTGGCAGCCATGAGGGTCAAGCGTGTCCTGGGGGGCATCAGGCACAGCATCACCAGCCGGGCAGCGGAGGGGATTGTCCCTCTCTGCTCTGCACTGGGGCGGCCTCATCTCAAATCGTGTGTGCAGTTTGGGGCTCCTCAGTATAAAAAAGACATTAAATTTATAAGTGTCCAAAGGAGGGCAACGAGGATGGTGAAGGGCCTTGAGGAGAAACTGTATGAGGAGCGACTGAGGTCACTTGGCCTGTTCAGTGCGGAGGAGACTGAGGGGAGACCTTACTGCAGTTACACCTTCCTCATGACAGGAAAAGGAGGGGCAGACACTGGTGCCTTCTCTCTGGTGACCAGTGACAGGACCTGAGAGAATGGAATGAACCTGTGTCAGGGTAGGTTTAGGTTGGGTATTATGAAAAGGTTCTTCATCCAGAGCGTGGTTGAGCACTGGAAGAAGCTCCCCGGGGAAGTGGTCACAGCACCAAGCCTGACAGAGTTCAAAATGCGTTTGGAAAACGCTGTCGGGCACGTGCAGGGCCGGGAGCTGGACTCGATGATCCTTGTGGGTCCCTTCCCACTCAGTTTATTCCGTGATCCTGTGATTCTGCGGTTTCGGGGCTCTGTGACCGCAAGGCCGCTCCGGACGTGCACCTGGGCGCGGTGGCCACCGGGTGGCGCCCGTGCCCCGCCTGAGGGGCCGCGCCCGCCTTTCCCGCCGCTCCCGCCTTTCCCGGCGCCTCCCGGCCGGGCGGGACTCGGCTCCCCCGCTCGCCTGCCCGCTGCCGCCAGAGTTCCCGCAGGAGGAGCGAGGGGGCGGCAGGGGCCTGGGGGGACGCCTCTGTCACGCCTCGGCAGCCGCGGGGCGAAGGCGGCACTCTCGGACTCTTTAAAATGGGACGGGTGCTGCCCAGTGCCAAGGAGGTGTCCGCTCTGCACAAGGTGCAGAGGACTCCTAGTATTTGATGCCGATACTCCTTTATTAAATAAAGGAATGCTGAGGAGTGAGTGAACAGGCTCACACGCTGACGGTTGAACTTGGTGATGTTAAAGGTCTTTTCCAACCTTAATGATTCTATCATTTTATGATCCTAAGCCGACGTAACTAGATAACCTCCACCTAATCCTTTCTGTAGGTATATTTAAATATTTTTGAAGTGATGAGTGTGTTCATCCCACCCCAAGATCTTTCAAAACCTACGGTAGCCCTTTTGGCTGTATCTGCAGGCTCTTTACGAATCAGTTTTTTCTCTTTGTCTCACCTGAATTTTTTTCCTCTTGCTCATGTCTTCCAGCCAGCTGCCAGTTCTGCAGGAGTCACCTCAGAAGAGCGCCAGGCGCATGTCTCGGTGACCGAGAGGAAACACTTGTGCCATGCAGAGAGGCTGAAGGCCACCTGGGGCTGTCTCCCCACCCTCATTCAGAGGCACATCAGAGTATCTTTTGTGGGATTACCAGAGTTTGGGAACTGTGTCTTTCTGGGTCTGTAGGTATCCAAAGCGAATGCTGTCAGGAAAATTCTGTACTTTTGAAAATTCATAATTTGTCTATTCTGTCTTAAATGTTGAATAAAAAAGACCTTTTTTGGCTTTACAATAATGACAGTGTAAAGGCATATCTGAGAAGTTAAAAAAAAATGGTTTTATTTCATATTTATTACTTGAGACCCACACTGAAAACCTGGAAGAGGAAATAGGGATTGTTATGTTGCTTTGATGCTTCGTGTACAATGACATTTTAGTGTTAAATTACGCTCAGAAAAAAATGATCTGCTGTCTTTCAATCCAGTGCTAGGCTTGCCACTGTCTTGCACACTGGGGCATATATGACAAGGGAGATGGACATAAAGCATTAAACCATGTAGCTATTTAGCTCAGGGAAGTGGTAGAATCACCATTCCTGGAAGTGTTCAAAAACCCTATAGATGTGGCACTTGGGGGTATGGTTTAGTGGTGAACATGGCATTGGTGGGTTTAATGGTTGGACTCAAAGATCTTAGAGGTCTTTTACAATCCTAAGGATTCTATTCAGCTTCAGCAGTAGGATCTACAGTGTAAAGTCAGGATTTCCATTCATTTTGCTCCAATGTTTGGTAACATCCTGATCACATGCAAGACTTCCTGGTGGTAGATACATAAGAATGAATGGATGCATGGTCTTCTCTGCCTACAATAATCTAAAATGCAAAAAAATCTAAACTAAATATAAAACACAGGAGGTTCTGTGAACTAGAGACTTCACTTGAAATACAGAGGTTATGTCTAAGATATTAAATAGCACGAAAGGATGTTCTATGAAGACTGTCCTCTGACTTTGAAGTCACCTGTCCTGGGCTAGTTTGTGTGCATACTGCTTATGACTGTGCACTCAAACTCCAGAATAAGATGACTTCATGTAAACTGTATATTGTGAATGATCCCTATCCACTGCTGACTCGCAAACTATGTCTTGGCAGTGCTTGGGAGAACGGCACGTGTCCCATACCTAAACCACAAACCATGCAGAGACCTCTCCAGCAATGTAACAGCACAGACACTGAAGCTACAATGCTCAGGAATGCTTCTTGACACCATTTCTTTTTAGCTTGTGACATCTCCACGGGGCAGGTTTAGTGTAGGCTATGGTACAAATCATAATATGCATACATGGGTACTGTATTTCAGCTCAGAAGGAGTCTAGCTGTAGTCCCTTTGCACAGGGAGCGTGGGAGTGGAGACTCTCAAATGTCAGTGAAGTCCTTGGCATCTGTTCCAAAACCTGAAGTGGTGATCAAAGTGATAACAATCTTGGAGGTGGTGTTAGTTTATGGTAATTACTTGTCTCTTACAAACTATGGATATCCCCAGATGATGCAATATGTACAGTTCGTGGGGGTAACTGGTGTGTTTTACTTAGGGTAGGGAAGGCAAAAGTCGGGTGGTTTCAACCACATCAGGGCTATTTCCATCCTAGAAGGAGGATTTTTTTTAAAGTTTGTTAAGCCTCGTGAACAAAGATGTTTATGACATAATTTGCATCACAAGTTCAGGGGGAAATACAAAAAATGGAGAAGAAATCTGAAATTTTTGATCCCTGAGATCAAGGTTGGGCTGTATCACAGGATGAGCAAACAGGACAAACCAGGTTACTATTAGAAATAGATTGATATCAGGTCCTGTGATTACAAGTGAGAAATAATCTTCAAAGCATATGTATGACACATAGTTACACTTTAGCCAAGATGAGACACCTCAGGGCTGTCTTTCAAAAGAGTTTTCCATTCATGCCTCATAACATCACTGTCATGCTGTTAAACATTGAGCTTGTAGTCCAAGTATCTGTACAGACAGCTGAATTTCATACATTCATCTCCATGTACCTCCAGCTGACACTTCGTTTTTAATGGATGAAGACAAATTGACTCTTGAGGAAAGGTTTCTTATTATGATCTACTTGTACATTTTGGTTGGTTAGGTTCTGTCTCCAGTTACTCCTGTGAACAGAATTTCATCAGTTTGGCAGTTTAGTTTTAATGCAGGGGTCCTACAGAAAATTGTTCCATTTTCTCTTTGGTTTTTTCCCCTTTTTTTCCAATGTCAAAATGCTGTTTACTCATTCCTTCCCCAAATCCCACAAGTTTTGCTCTTTTTCGTATGAAAAAGGCAAGAATTGGGCCCAACCCAAATGAATGTGATGTGTGTTTTCCCTGTGTTGAAATTTAATTGTGATTCTGGAGTTTGAGTGCTCCAGAGGTCTTCCTGCATACACAGGGTGACCTTTTATAACCTCCCCAGTTATACAGAGCTATCCTAATGGGCCTTACAAGTCTCAAGCATATCCAAACGTAGCAAGAAAATGTCACACACAGGAATATAAGATTTTTCAGGACTTCAAATCACCTTCCTAGTAAATAGAAATCAATTTCTCTCTTTTTTTATCCCCCTTGAAGAGGAGAAAATTCAAAGAATACAGTAATTGCTTGTGCTGTTCCAATCCAAATTTTCTATGAATAGTCATGCCTGCATTTACTTCTCATCTTTTACAGACTATGGGATTTAAGGTGCTAATGATGTACCTTCTGCCATCACAGCAATTTGGAATTAAAATTAAAAAGTGATCGATTAGTTTTTGGATTACCATCCATTTATCTCATTCTTGTTGTTTCTGTGAAAATTCCTAAAGGTGCTATTTTCCATGCCCTTCATATATTCTGTGCACACTACGCAGGCCTTTGTAAACGCTTTCACAGTGATGCAATCCTTTGCTCTTCTCGTGACTTTTTGTCCCAGATGCTGAGCAGCCTGTTTGCTTGGATTTGGGTTATGTTTTTGTAAATACTCTGACTCACAGCTCTGCCTGCTTTGTTGTCATAGACAGCTTTTCTTGTCACAATCTGAATTATTTTTAACCCTGGAAATGTGAATTCTGTTTAACAGTTTCACCACAATGAAAAAATAGAGTGATTTCCTTTGCTTGCTAAAGTCCAGTCACATCGAGGTTAATTATAGTTCTTCTGAGTGTCACCACATATTTCTAGTCCCAGACCCTCCCAGACTGTCGGCACCTCAACATTACAGGAGCGATTCCTCAGCTCTACATCAGCCACAAGTTCCCAGTTTTGTTGAATTATTGGATAGATAAGTATATTAATCTTTTCAGCTGTCTTAACTTTTGTAGGAATTTTAACTCCAGTAAGATTCTCACATGCTGCAGTCTAACTAAGGCAGTTTTAGTTATTTTTTACTAATTTGCATTTACACATTTTTCAGAGCCAAGGAAAATGCTGAGACCCATTCCTTCTTAGTACATGAATCCTAACCAGCCTGCACTGTGATAGCACAAGTCCTTGCATAATGTAGCAACTCATCCCAGTGCCCTCTTGTCAGAGTATAATAAAATTTTGGATGTAGGTATTTAGGGTCTGCAAGACAGCTCAGCATCTGTCCTCTGTGCACTGAAGAAAATATCTGTGTACACACCTTTCAGCTGAAGTGGAGTGTGATAAATTCTGTCCAGTGGTAGAACTTAAATCTTAGGTATAATTGCTGCTAATCTGGGTGAGAATCTGCACTGCCTTATCAAGTGCAAATTCACTATTGCATAGAATTAGATACTTGTGGAGAAGTCACTATTGCTGAGTAGAACGGACAGCTTTCCATGTTATTTCATCCAAATAAGGTATGTATTATTTGCTTATAAGGTTACCATAAGCTTGTATTGTTGGGTGGCTCTAAATCTCCCTTCTTTCTTTTTAGCTTCCTTGGCTCATATAAAGTTCAGACATTTGAACCTGCCTGTATCCCTCCCAGCATTAGATATTTAACAAAAACATTCGATTTTTAACTGAATCATGCAGTTAGTCCTCTTAGGGTCCTTTTAGAGTCAATAAAGAAAGACAGAAAAACTTTCAGACACTTACTGAGATCTTAAAATTAAATTATTCAACTCCCTCTTTCACCTGGGAGACCCCTATGGCAACTCTACTCCATACATAATCACCTTTACTTAGCCAAATAAATCAGATTTTTAGTCAGAATCCTTAGCTTGTCTGAGAGGTCTTTAAATAGTACATGTATAAAGATAATAAGAGGGAAAAGTATGGCTTAGGTGGTTTTTATATGCAAACTATATTTCTTTTGGTCAGAATTGTTAACATTTTCAATATGAGAGACATATTTTCCTTGTGTAAGCAAACACATGCATTGGAAAGGAATGGTTTCACGATGGAGGATAATGATCTGCTCCATCAGATTCCCACACAGAAGAGAGAAAAAACAAAGTACCACACAACATTTGTATTCATCTAAAGTCATAAAAATATTGTTGGGAGGCAAGTGTTCCTCTTTATATATGAACTGTTTGCCCCCAAAGTCAGTGCAGGTATTCTGCCAGTCAGATTTCACATGGAGCAGGTTTTGGCTGAATATCAGTTGCAGGTGATTTGGCATTTTATTTGTAAAACAGCTTCAGCGAGATCTGCATAATTTAATGGGATCAAGAAGTGTTCCTCTTTTAACTTGTGCAAGGAACGTTAATATAACCAAAAATCATCAAGCATAAACTTGCCAAGTCTAATGTATGTATTTCTTACTTTCTGTGCTTGTGAACTGTAGATATGTGAGGTAGTTTTTCATTTTAAGTCTTCCTTCCACACACCTCTATAACTATCCAGTCAAACAAAACAGACTTTACAAATGAAATTAATTTACTTTATCAGGTTGGCAAAAACTTAAGAAAAAAAAGGAAGACCTTTATTATCTTTCAGTGGAATTTGTTAATGCTTAAAAATAGCATTTTAGAATGTTTTGTTCACCTCGTTCATATAAAGAACTGATCTGACTTTCACCTGACTTTAAAAGAATGTTTCAAAACTGCATGCATGTATTTTTGGTATGTCTTTATAGGTGAGGAATGCCAGAATATATGACCTACCTGGCATTTCCCTGGAAAGACAGTAGCCTTCATCTCAGGACAAACCCACAGG
This sequence comes from Mystacornis crossleyi, assembly GCA_013400655.1. Lineage (NCBI taxonomy): Eukaryota > Metazoa > Chordata > Aves > Passeriformes > Timaliidae > Mystacornis > Mystacornis crossleyi. The sequence goes on from VYZQ01000172.1 coordinate 63,999, forward strand.
GAACCTGTTCAATTACCTGATCTTTTTCCTAATCACATAATATCTCTTACTGAGAGAGAAGAAGATTAATTTACTTTTTAAAAACAATACTTATGAACTTGAGGATTAAAATTAATTATTTGAAATATCAGATCCTTATTGGAGAAATGCAAACATCACTAATTGCTGTATTAAGAGAAATAAGTATACACTAATACATATATCTCTGAATAGAAGTATGTAAAAGAAAAAACTGAGTCTTGTACAACATTCAGTATCTAGAAGCTGTCATTTTCTCTCCAGACTTTGACCTGAAATGTCACGTGTGGCCACTGTTTACTTCTGTTCTAAAACCACTGACGATCTGTTGGGACATCACCATCATATGGATGTGTCTGTCACTCTAACAAATGCAGTAAGTGCATTCATTGCTTTAAAAAGAAAGTATTTCTGTATATTGTGCAGCCACAAAGAAAAATGTGCTTGAGAGCATGTATTATGGTGCATGGATGGAAGCAATCCTATGTTTTTCTTCATGTCACACTCCTCACCCCCAGTTTTGATCTACTGTATTTACTTAACATAACCACTTCATATTTGGGAACATACACTGAATATTTTTTTCCATCACTCTGCACGGACCTTTCTATGCTGTTTAAAGTTCTCCAGCTTTCCTTGTTTTTCTGATCTCCTGGAGTCATTAACCAGTTACAGCTGGGACCAAGGCCAAAACCAGCTAAGCATCACAACTGAGATGATCTCAAGTGGTACCTTAGTTAAATTGCTGAATAATCTTTTCTTTAGGGTTCAGATAAACATTGGTTGAGTTTTCTCATACCTTATGCTTTCCTAAAGGTCCTTCATTTTTGCTTTATTGTTTATGTGATTTTCTTTTTATAAAGCTTCCTAGAGGAAGTGAGGTGGAGTCACACCTCCACTACATTAACTGCAAATTAAGATAGCACTCTTCCTTCACAGACTCTCTCTGGAAAAAAAATGGAAGATAAATTATATTATGGTCTCTGTACAGCTTGCCCCCAAATCACTAAAAGCAACAATTTCAGCAGATCATGGACTGTGCTTTCATATTATTTTGCACTGTCTCTGGATTATTTTATGTTTCACAAGAAGAAAAGCAATTTTCTGCAGTTCACCTACTTGCAGGACGCTACCAGTAGTCAGACTTGGTCTTCTACGTGGTATTTCAAACCAGAAATTTATGACGTAGGATGACCTGACAACAAACTAGGTTAAACTATTTCTTGTTAAACAAATGTTTCTTCCTCCTCACTGCTTATATGAGGAAGAGGTGACTTTTTCTTCCCTAAAACAATTCAGTTTTCTCCCTTACTGTGAGTTAACTGCTGGTAAAATATTTTGAGAAAAATTGACGAGTTTTAATCTTAAAACAGGAAAATTCTGTTCTCAACTAGGAAAACTCATCTGATTTTCCCACTGCAAAAATACAGATAAAAGCAAAACACATTACAGAAGGAAATATAAAATGACAAAGAACAGCAAAAGGAACTATTACACTACATGACACTGATTTCTTAATCTATATTTATTTATTCTTCTGCTTCATAGAAGAGAATATTACAGAGCATTCTGTAAGTTGTTAAAACTTGGCCATCCCTGCTGATTGATATAGTACTGCACCTCGAATGAATTGTCTGGGGTGAAAGTGTTCTTATCTGACCCTGTTGCTGGAGAAGTATCTGCTCTCAAGGTGGGGAAGATAACTGTGTTTACAAAAGTGGGTTTCAAGAACATGCATTACAAAGACGCTTGCATATGGATGCAGCCACACACCATGAAAGTACCAGTGAGTCATTGTAACCAAGCTTTTAATGTAATTTATAAAAAAATAGAGTTATTTACATTTACAACTTATTTGATGGCATCCTCTTTTATTACAACATTTGAATCTGTAAAGAAATGACACACTAACTCATTTGAGAGTAAACTTTTCAATGATAAGCATAACAGTACAGGAAACATATTTAAAACACTGTTATTTTGCAGCATCGTACAAACACATTGTTTACAACACATGCACCCTGGCCTTACAGTAAGCAGAATTCCCTTCCAGGTTAAGGCACAGAAACTCCGCCACATTTCTACGGACAGTCCCACATTCTTACATGTGGCATTTCAAGACATAACCAAAGGAATTACTTTAATTCCAAAGAGTGGTAGCAGAATGTGTCCACTTACACATTTTTAAGAAAACTCTGGTCAAAGAGACCAAAAGAAAAAAAGTATGACTAATTGCATAGTTGCATATTCAGATCCATGAATACAAAAGCCATCAAAATATATTATAAATCTATCTGACTTTCAAAGCTACTTTAAAATAATGTTTTGCTTTACAATACAAATAACACTGTTTGGGGTTAGTTTGCAGAACTGTATTTTGGTCCATGCTGTTAATTCTATATCATTATATTCCTCTTCCATTAGTTTAAAAGCCTCAGAACAGCAGGTCCTCAGGCAGTGGTAAGAATGATGAAGCCAAGTCTTAGACTTCAGCTGCTGCAGTCAGTTCATAAAAACTATCATTTCAACCGCCTCCATTCTTTACTGCTTTAAATAATCTGCCCTCAGAACACTAAGGGGAAAGAATGATGAGGGTTGCAGATTTAACACTGTTAGATATGGGGGTTTGCCCCATCTTCTAGTCCAGAGCCAATAAATCACAGCTCTTAAAAATATCCAACCCATTAAAAAAAAAAATCAACAACAAAAAAAGAAATCCCCAATTTAGTTTGATTATGCAGTAGTTCCACATAATCTGCTGGCAGTGGAAACTTCTTTGGTGTCAGTGTCAGGTCTTCCTGAAACCACAAACGGCCAAGTCTGTAAGCAAAAAAAAGGTATTTCATATTAAAAGAAAGTTTATCCTTGTATGAAACTGAAGCTTTATTACTGATAGATGTCTAACTGGTTCAGTTGCAAACACGTCACCATGTTTTAGTCCCTGTGGGAAGCACAGAGAGAGCTGAGTTCCTGTAACAAATATTTTCATTACGTTTTTCATTATAATTAAATGCTCCACAGAAGGTCTGCAATGGTCAGCAACAGTGTTCTCATCCAAACTACAACGTTTCTCTTGCTTTGAAACTCTTTGCATCATTTAATAAATAAAAAGCATACAAACTGTTCCAAAACAACCACTCTGCTGTATATAAGGAAACGTTTTACCCCTGTGACAAGCATCGGGCGTTTAATTTTGTACCGATGAATTCATGACGCTATGCTTGTGCTGCAGGCCAGCCCGCAGACCGAGTTACTCCTTTTTCGGACACTAAGCTTGCCTAACGCCCGAGGAATGTAATCTTTAGGGTCTCCTATTCCGACTCCCCAGGACTGACACACCCGCCCTCACCGAAGGCCAAGCGCGGCCCCGAGTCGCCCACGGTGCGAGGGCCGCTGGGGATTTGCGGAGCATCCAAGGCCGCCCCGCCGCTTCTTCCAGGGCGGGCACGGCCTGAGCGCTGCCACCCTGCTCAGGGGACCGGCCCTGTGGGGCGTCGCCCGCGGGTGCCCCTCGCCGCATCCCGCCCGCCCCCCGTGCCGTACCAGGTTGACAGGATGGACGTAGCCGTTCTCGTAGCGGTCCTCCTGCAGGAGCTGCCGGAGGTGGGCGATGTAGCTGGACGCCAGGCGCAGCGTGTCCAGCTTGGAGAGCTTGGTGTCGGGCGGCACCCAGGGCAGGCTCGTCTTCAGCCGGGAGAACGCCTTGCTCAGCACCCGCATCCGCGCCCGCTCCCGCGCGTTGGCCGCGTTGCGCTGGGACTGCTTCCCCTCGGGCGGCGGCCCCCGCGGCCCCGACGCCGCCTTCTTGCCCCCGGAGCCGCCGCCCCGCGCGCGTTTCCTCTTGCAGCCGCTGCCCGCCGGCCCCGCCGCGCAGCTGCCCTCGCCGTCCTCTTCCTCCTCTTCTTCCTCCTCTTCCTCCTCCTCTGCCGCAGAGGAGTTGTCCCCCGAGGGGTAGAGCTCGCCGCGGGGCTGGCGCTTGGCCGGCGGCGGCGCGTAGTCCAGCTGCAGCGCCCGCAGGTCCATCTCGGGCAGCTCCTCC